>BDJD01002581.1:0-33984 GCA_002564525.1 Rosa multiflora
GGAAATTTGATTCATAAGCCCCGCTTATGTTCCTGCATCACAATATTAAAACTAGCGTATTCTTAGTTACTCTATTGAAAAGCTTAAATTAACAATTTTGAATACTGATATTAATTACAATAAGTTAGCACACATCTAAAATGGAGTCAAGCACAAATGATTTTTTTTCTTACTCATTATTATTTGAATGAGTTGTTCTTCTTTCGCATCAGCTTATATAAATGTTTATAATCATTTCTAACACTTACGTATGTTAAATATTCTTTGATGTGATAAAGAAATTTAAGAAGAATTTGATGTTCGAGTTTTGTCAACTTTCATAATTGCTGTTATTTTAGGCTATATTTATATATTTAGAAGGGTGATTCTAGTTAGTAATATCACTATTAATTTCACATGTTCTAGAAAAAATACCAAGGAAAAAACCCCAAAGGAGTGTTTTCTCTCCCGGCCGATCGCTGCCGGTGATTTCGCCGCCGCGCTTCCAGCCCGGGAGGGGATGTTGTTTCTAAATAAGGGCGGGCCTTCCAAGCAGAGGCGAGGTCCAGTGAAGGAGAATGGCTGTTTGATTTCAGGTTGGGCAGATTGTTCTGTCCTTCTCGGATCAGGGGTGACTGAGGATGTGCAGCGACGTGTTGTTTCTTTCCGGTGGTGGGATCTGGCGTTTCCGACTCGACGATATGAGATCTGGCGAAGGAGATCGAAACTAGGCAGAGGCGATCCTCTTTGGGATTTGGTTTAGTCTTGGGTTTGGATCTAGCTGAAGATGTCAACTGGGTTTTGTGTCTATCTACAACTTGGCGAGGCTAAGTGGTGATGTAGGGATGCGGCGAGGCGGCGTGGTGAGGCTAAGTTGCGGAGTCGTGTCGATGGAGCTCGCCGGCGGAGGGAATGGGTGTCGATTGCACGTGCTCTCTGTTGGGGGAAGCGGTGGTTGGGCCGGGCTTTTGCTTTTGGGCCTTGCTGGTGTTGTTTTGTTTCCATTGTTTCAGGATTTAGTTGTTTCTGTTCAGTTATTGTTTTGATGGTTTGTGTTGTGTTAATAAGTCCCTACTTCTTTGAGCTAGGGTTGGGTTCCTACTCTTTTGAGCTAGGATTAGGTCTAGGTGGTATACCGTGTAAATGGTGTAATTCCCGAGGACGAGGACGATTTGGCTCTATTCTGGCTTACCTTTGCTGTCGATTCGCTGGCATGCAATCCTTTACACGTGGTCTGGTACCTGTGGACACAGTGTTGAAAAGGACGCTGTCTTATTTGCAGTTGATTACAAGGTTTACTAGAACTTTCGGGGTCATATGTCTCAAGGTAGCCCTGAAAATGGGCGTCTGACAGTTAGAGTTTGGGCTTTTTGGCCTGATGGTATCTGTAACTGCGATTGTGTGGGGTTGTGATTTATGTCCCCGGCCTCCACTGTATGATTTCTGGTTGAATGAATGAATCAATTTCAGTTTTTCTCACCAAAAAAAAAAAAAAAGGGGTGATTCTAGTTGGCCATAAAAAAGGAACCTGAAAAAAAAAAAAAAAAAAAAAAAAACACACACACACACAAATTTTGATTGTTTATCTATACTTTTATTAATAGAAGAAGATTTGTTAGCCAAAGTGGGTGTGAAAATACAATAAAATCCTTAGACCTTATATTAATTTTAATTAATTTTTAATAACTTAGTGGTGGTATAGTAAATAGCAAAATTAAAATTTCTATAAAAAAGAAGTTAAATAATTTTCAGAAAGTTAACCACCCACGTCTGCAATAACCATCCACAATTCAGATAACATCCCACTTTCTTTTTTCTCAAATTACATTTTCTTTTCTCAATATAATAATTATAAAAAATTTATACATGCAGAGCATGTGAGCAGAAAACCAATTGAAAGAAACAAAGTAATTAATACTACTCAAGACGTTGCCTCACATACTTGTGGGGATCACTAGTTATTAGAAAATATCTATTATATATGTAGAGTAGTGTTCTACTCCTACTGATCAACGAGTTTGTAGTTAATTATGGAAGAATTTAAATCAAACAGTTAAGAAAAAACTAAAGAATTCATGGTCTTCCATGTTTTTGCTTTTAGTAATTATTATCTGTTATTTGATATAGACCCAGCTTGCGTAGTTACACATTTCCTTAGTATGACCATATGATTATACCACTTATGCATTCAATACTAGAACTATTATTGAAGGATGTAGTAATTAAATCTCACTTTTCTCTCACAAATAAGATGCATGAAATGTAGAGAGAAGAGGAAGAACCTGTAGTAGGCTTCCAAGACATTGGTAGTTGGTTTTGTGTCGACCCAACTAACATTATTTAGGCTTGAAGCGATATTCTCAGTTATTTCACAGCCTGCATGGTCACAAGGAAGTACATTCATCGACACCGTAATATACATTCTAGTAGTGATGTCGAGTGGAACATCCACAGGGTACTCTGGAGTAGCCAAGCTTCTAAGTTGGTATGTGAATTTGAGTGCTGCTGCTTTGTCCAAGTACATAGGAAGAGTAGATGGAAATACAGGAGATGTCTCATATGTATAGTCGCCTCTGTATTCAAGGATTGCAGTAACATTTGCATGGTCAAATCTAGTGACTGCAATGTTCTCACTTGAGTATTGTCTAATAGCCATATAATATTGGCCAAGAGACTGGTTTGCTACTAGCAAGACATCCATCGTTTGTCCAGGACTTATGACTATGTAGGCAGTGTTTATGGGTTTTATGTAGGCTCCATCTAGTCCAACCACAGTGAGACTATGCTCTGCAACGGCAAAGAAGTGTTCTGCATTCATGTTTCCGTTGACTATACGAAGAAGATATGTCTTGCCGTAATCCACTATACGACGATACGCTGTTCCTGAAATTATTCAGGATTTTAAATACAAGCAGATTTCCTTTTCAAAAAAAAAAAAAAAAACTAGCAGATTTCAATTTTAGCAATATACAATATCCTTTTGAAAAAAATTAATGGAGCATTAAAATCAATGAAAAAAAATATGAAAAAGAGAAAGCATACCATTGGAGCATGCACAAAAATCTCCTGGCTGGCCATTTAAAGTGTAAGCATCTGAATGGGGTAAGTCGGTACCATTTTGTATAGACTCATCAATAAGTTCTTTTATATCTCCTGTGTACCAAGATGCTTCATATATGCAAGGATCAACACAAGGGTTTTATTAGTACTTACTTAACATCAATGAAGTAGAATTACAGCCGAAATGGTAAATAGAATCTACGGCATTATTATTATTATTATTTTTTTTTTTCTCAAATCAAACAACTCATATAGAACAACTAGCTTATTGTGAGTCAAAATCACGACCTCCCACTTATAAAGGGAATATTTATGCCACTAGACCAAATGGTAATAGGCGGACATATTTTGTTTTGATATAAAATATGTATTATTCTCATTTTTTAATTTTCATTCCACACTAGAAATCAAAATATAATGAAATTTTATCTAATGTTGTTTAACATAATTGCTTATTTCACTAAAATTTGATGAATGTACAAAGTATATATGGTTAGAATTCTTTCATAGTTTTTCAAAAACATATTTATAAATCCAACACTGTAAGTTGTACATTGAAGTTATTCTAATCTCTTGATCATATATCCCATTGTAGATTTATACAATATTGTATGATGTTCATTAGTATTTGTAGTTATCCTAGTAACACAATATTAAACTGAAGATCAAAAGAAGGAGTTAGTCTCAATATTAAATAAAACGACTCATGCAGATTAATTTTTTATACCAATTACAAGAACTTCGTCTTCATCAGGTTGCGGAAATGGGAATGTGGTTCCTATAGCAGGCAAGATAACAAAAGCACCATGAACAGTAGCTCTAGTCCAATCACTATGTGCATGCCACCATAGAGTTCCTTCTTCTATGGACAATAATACTTCATAGGTGAAGTTTGTTCCAGGTGGGATTGGACACTGTGTGATGTAAGATGGACCGTCTGACCATGGATTTCGTGGTTGCTTTATCCCATGCCTGCATTGTTTTTTTTTTTTTTTTTTGGAAATAGAAGTTGATTTCATTAGATCAACAGCCAATAAGTTAGAGTCTACCATAACTTACATAAGCAAAACTTAGCAAGAAAATCCGAACTAAACTATCTAAGCTAGAGTAGATCATTAAAATCTCTGGGACGCTCACATTTAAGCGAGCATATACAAGAATGAAAAAATCTCGCCTCCTACAGAAAAAAAATCATTCAACTAGATCCCACTTGCCAACCACGCAATTGTGGTACAAGCAAGATACTAGAAACGTCATAGAAGTTAATTCAACCTCACACAAGCTCAATACCCTAATTCATTAGGGCCCAGATTGCCTTAGATTGAGCCCAAGCCCGTAGGCCCAAACTCCAAACCAAGTTTTGCTCCTCTGCCTCAGCAGCCTAGAGTTGAGCTTAGGACCAAAGACCCAGACCCAAATCCAAGCCCACAAGGGAGAAGCATTCCAGTCCATCCTCTTCTGCCACTCTGCCTCCACCATTGCCATTTCCGGCGGCCTTCCTACCCACATCATCAAACCGTCCACCAAAGTCTGGGTGAACACAACCGGCTAGAGATTGCCGTGAGCCGCTGCCTCAAAACCGCCGCCCTCAAAGAACAACTTCGATCAACGTCTCAGAACGATGATGCCCAGATCGAAGCACCAATCTACACATCCCATCCACCAGACTCGTCTACTGTAGCAATCAGAGTCGACAACCACCTCTGTCGACGATGCACGGCACTCGAAGACCGGATCTAACCCAACAAAAAACACGGTCAGCGAGGCCTCCAACCTAGAGACCTCGCGTCGCCACTCAAGATCAACGCCGAGGCCCCGCTCGGCGCCACCGCATCTTGTCACTCCACGATCGTCGCCTTGCCTGAGGAAAGATAGCCTTGCCTGAGGGAAGATCGCCGCCGCCAATTCGAAACCTAGGTTTCGAAAACCAAGGTCGCTCCGAGAAGCTCGGAGACGCCTCATATCTATCAGCCTTTTTTTTTTATGTCTGTATTGTTATAACATAGCAATTTTTTCATAAACATTTCCTCATCTAAAGAAGTCAAAAATAAGTAACTATCATAGTAGTATCCCACTTACTTACTCATCAAATTGAATTAAAGTTCAATTCATAAACAAAAAAGAATATATAATTTCAACTTTTTCATAAACTAAAAGATAAAAATTAGTCAATATTGAAAATGGCTTGTGTAAATTTTGTCAAACATGAGATGAGATTAGCAGGATTTTCTGAAAAATTATTGGCCCAAATTCACAGAAAAAGCATGTTAAATTAGGGATCTATGCTCTGTTTCTTTCTTTTTTATTTCTTAGTTTTTTCAAAAAGGGTTCTCAAATAGTGTTGTTCTAGGATTTCTTCGTGCTAATCACTGCACCTAAGTCTTGGCCTAACTTAACCTATTTTTGTTGCTCTTTCATTAGAAGTCTCATCTAATAAAGCACCGGATGTAAGTCGGATTATGTACAAAGTTACCAATGGTATGACCGACATGCACCGAGTAGAAGACAATCTTCCACCAAAGTAACTAGCTAGCGAACCAAAGATACCAAATCATAAACCAAACAAAATTCCAACACTACAGGAAAACTGATAATTCATGATACATAATTTACGGCGTGCATTGAGTGCGCACCGTGAAGGAGTATTATTTACGACAACTGTTAATGATGTTCCTATGGTGTCTACTTGTCTAGATACTATTGATGAACCTATACCAAACCAACTGATGTTGGCCTCCAATCAGCTAATAATGTGACAGTGAGTGAGGCTTCACAGAAGAATAGCTACATGGCACCTATCAATACTGGAACTGAGACGAACAAGGCCAAAATGGGTCCCTGGATGATTATGAACTACAAGAACAGAAAAGGAAACAATGCGAATAAAAGGAATTACAAAGAAAAGATTGGTACTGGATCTAGATTTACACCTCTGCAGACTGATGTCAATGAATCTGGTGAAGTCTCAAACATGACACAAACTCCTACCAAACCTGGGAATAGAAATAATGATGCAACGAATGAACCAAAGATTGTGAAATTTTGGAAGCGAGTGCAAGAGAAGTCTCATATGGCTCTGTCAAATGATCACAAATTGAAGAGTAAGACTACCAAGGAGGATAAGAAATTGAAAATTTTATGATACTATGGATGACAACATTTCTATTTCTACTAGGAAAGATGTTTCTGATGCTCGTGTTCCTTTGTCAGAGATTTCAAATCATAGAAGTGAGGTTAGTATTGGTGCCTCTGTTTCTAAGATAAATGGTGCTAGAATGGGAGGTAAGTTTGCTATTTCTTCTTCTGCTAATAACCTTGTCTGTTCCCCAATCATGAAAGGAGTGTTTAAAAGTGAAACTGCAAAGATTGGGTCTGGTTTCACTCTTGAAAGTCTCAAGAGTGGGACTTTCATGTCTACTGATGCAACTTTTGGACACTCACCACATGAGGAAAACAGTGGAAATATGGATTTTATTAGTGGATCTGATGTTCACAATATTGGTGAGAAGAATCACCCGAACCAGTTGGGTTCAAATGTAATTATGCAGGTGATTACTGTAGAAAGTGATATTTCTGATAACATGGCTCCTATTGAGTCAAACCAGTCCTCTCCTCATGGAGAGGATATATATGGCTGTTTCTTAAACTAGGGTTTCAACCCTCCCTTTCTCCTTGGATTAATGGATAATAACTTATTTTGGAATGCTAGAGGTGCTGGGGGTGGTGATTTCAGGTCTGCTATTGTGGACCTAGTGAAAATGAATAATGCTGATTTCTTGGTGATTTGTGAACCTAGAGTGCAATTCTCTAGAGCTAAGGAACATTTATTGAATATTAGTTTTACTGATTATGAAATTGTGGAAGCAAATGGCTTTTTTGGTGGACTATGGCTTCTTTGGAATAGAATCAAATTTCAAATTCACATGGTGGACTCCAATTCTCAATCTATCACTGTTAAGGTGTCTGAAAATGGAGTTTCTGATTGTCTTTTCACCAGCTTGTATGCTAGTCCTTGCTCGAGCACTAGACAAGGCCTATGGAGTTACCTCACTGCAATTTCAAAGTCTACTCAGCTTCCTTGGATAATTATAGGTGATTTTAATGAACTTGTTTCTTACTCTGATAAAAATGGTGGTTCTTATGCAGGAAAATTTGGTGGGTTAAAAACCTGGGTGCAGAATGAGGCTATGATTGACATGGGATACCAAGGTGTTGACTACACTCAGTTATCAAGTTGTTAAACTAAGACCTTGTCAAGCTTTCATTGTGTAAAGTTTTCAATTGTACCATCAAATAATGAAATGTTTATTTATTTACAATTATCATGTATTCAATGTGTTTGATAAATAAATTGAGTTGTTAACCTTAAATTTTTTTGGGTCCTGCAAGATATGCTTTGAAGAAACACACCGCTAACAGACAAGTATATTGCTTCTCCCCATCTACTGAGCGTATTCCAGATTGTATAGCCTCCTCATTGTCAAGGTAACTAGCTCTTATAATCAATGCACTCTGTTATGTGCCCCTATTTCTCTTTTTTTTTTTCTCTCTACAGAACTTGATGCTTTGGCCAATAACCATGAAACTATTTCCAGGAAATATAATGTATTGCAATCATCTACTTGTTCCTGTGCACCATTGAGTTTAGACTTCAGAGACACCATGAGGAATGTGGTATATTGTAGCTTTGAATTGGTGTAAATTGCTCAAGGTTGTTGTTTACATTTAGGTGGAAGTAATCTCTGTCCTTATTAAGTGCAGAGGCTGTGAAAGAGCTATATGATAAATGCTGAAATCTGGAATGTTAAATGATCTAAAGGGGAATGATACTTTTAGAGGGGAATGACTTACCTTTGCAACTTGGTACAGCAGATATCGTTTTCAGGTATCTAGGCTTCTAAGCTAAAACTTCCTCGGTAAACTTTTTACTTCTAAGCACTCCCTTATTATAGGCAGTTAAGTGACAGGTGTTGTACATCTAGATAAATATTGCTTCAGTGATAATAGAACTTAGACATTTAAGCTTGTCTCGCCATCTCTAGTTGTTGTGTTCTTAGGCTTGAGGTACTGGTTTCAATTAATTCACGTGATGCCTTTTTTCTTTTTCATAAATTCGTCGCAGGGTTTACTATTAGAAAATAAGCTTGAGGAAGTTGCAGCAATCAATCACATATTAAATCAGGTTCATTTGGTGTTTCATATGTATATATTTTTTTTATGATTCCCGCCCAGAATATTTTTTCCATTGTGATAAAAAAAAAATCATATCAAAGTTTTAATAGCTAATTTAAAATTCCAAGAGGCTGATAGAGCTGTTAACTCATAACCCAAAAAATCTCTCTCCATTGAATATATGAATGAAGCAACCACATTTCATCTATTCATTTATTAATCTGTATAGATGATTACATTGGAAGGATAGGAAGGTATACAATTTCACCTTTCATATGTAGTTACTGTACTAAAGAAAATGAAAAGTAGTTTTATATGCTAGTTCATTAGTCCGTTTGAGAATTTAAGCTTACATGGTTTCTGTTTGGAGTCTAGGCATTAGCTGTCTCCTTAAACTCTGATAAACTCTACTTAGAAGCTTTGACACTTACCAATACCACTTGTTGGTTCTGTAAATTGTAGGAATTTATCTTCATTCTATGATGTATGTGTTGATAACTTAGCAGACTTTTGACCATCTATTTATTAATGTCTTATTAAATATTGTCCAGTTCCAACTTCAATGGGGACACAAGAGGCATCTGTAAGTGTTGAAATTTATCATGAAGATCCAAAGTAGAAGCAAGATGTATTTCAAGTGGAATGTGCTATGAATGTTTGAGGTAATCCACCCGGCCCTCTGTACTTTAGGTTCTTTTTTTTTATTGGTTTTGCTATAAACTTCATTTGTGATTGCTTCCGCAACATTTGCTTGTATACTACTCAACTTTTTATATAAGTACGTGAAGGTTCTTTGCAACAAGCAAAGAATTAGTCAGATTTGCTATTCTTTTTTTTAACAAATTTTTGGGTGATATTGGAACAATAGAGAATTGAAATTTTTTTTTTATTTAAAAAAATTGAATTTACGGCGCGCAAAGTATGCCTTAGACTAAATTTTACGGCGTGCAAAACATGCCTGAAAACAAATTTTACGGCGTGCAAAGCAAATTTTACTACGTGCTTTTGAGTTATTTACGGCGTGCTTCTGGGTATGCACGCTGTAAAAAAGTTAATTTTTTTTTTTACCATAGTCTATAAGGGCGCATTTTTATACGGATTTGCACGTCGTAAATTGTCATTTACAGCGTTTTTCGCACGTCGTAAATGACTCGTTTTCTTGTAGTGAAAGTAAGCCTAAATTAATGTGTGTAATAAATGAGAGATAAATGTTTCTGGTTTGTTGGGATATATAGATGGAAGGGTGTATACAAACTTGTTGGGTATAAATGTATCATTAGATGTTTAAAATTACTTGATGTATCATTGGATGTTTAAAATTACTTGATGTAAACAAATAGTTAATCTAGTGCGCTTATTATTAAGATATATTTGCTCGGTCTAAATATAGTTTAGTGGGTTGTCGATCCTTTCAAAATGTCTTTTTCAAAACAAGTACTACTAAAATCTTGCCAAATATACAAAAAAAAATAATAATAAGAAAACGAGTACTCCTGAAAAATACTTTGGAAAATTAAGTCACCAGCAAAAATGTTGCACCAATTGTGGAGAATGCTAAATCTGGTTTATATTTCCAGGTTAGCAATAATAAAAAGAAGAGGGACACCTCTTCATGCCGTTTGGAATGGAAACAGAAGGAAAAAAAAAAAAAAAAAGGGATGAATTAGATGAGTATGTAAGAGCTCCATCACGTACTCTTTAAGCTTTCTTTTGTTGCTGAAGGTGCTTTCTCAGGTTTTTTAATTTTTTTTTCCCAATTAAATTTAGATATAAATGAAAAAGAAAAGAAAAGAAACATAAAGTCGAGAGGGTATAGCTCACAATGAGATTTTATATTTGCGAGGGAGAGCAACATAAGGGTGATGTTGACCCTCAGGGTTCCACATCTCACAAAACATACGTTAAGATTCTTCAATCATATATATATAAAGATACTAGAACTGACTTTTGCAACAAGGTGATATATATATATATATATATATATATATAGAGAGAGAGAGAGAGAGAGAGAGAGATCGACTCTAGTTACCAGTGAATGGTGTATGCATAATCTCCTTGGTTATGCACGTTGACATAAACTGTATCACCTTTGTGAACACGTATCTCCGGTCCTGGGAAACTGTCATTCACAACTAAAATGCTCTTTGTCTCACACAGCCTCGTGTAATTTTTCTCCCTTACCTAGCAGTTATATATTACGTACGTACAACACAAATTAGTTTTGAGTGAGAGAGAGAGTGTGACGAACTGGGGAAAGGGACTTACAACAAAATCATAGTAATGGACTTCGGCTTGAACCAGCAGGGAGAGGAACTGCACCATAAGAAACAGAAACACCAGAAGCTCAGTAGTTGACAATGGGCTTGTCTTTTGGTGCTTCATTTTTTTAGCTCTGGGATTACTCCGAAGAAGATGGAGCGCTAGCCAGACTCTACGACACGCTTTCTATTTATGAGCAGTTAATCATTCATGGACTTCATAAAGGCATCATCCATCCTCCATCCTCCATCCTTGGGGGTTTCCCCACCACCTTTAATGCCATCCAATCAGAAGGAAGAAATTTTTTTATGTTTCTCGAGACTGACAAATGTACAATAGTCAAAAGTCTCTGTCTTCTGTAACGAACTTTCAGAAGAGTGTGAGTACGTTGACTGATAGCTTCAATTCCCAATCAATTCCAGCAATAATGTACCGGTCACCAGGAAGAAGGATACAAAAAACAGTGGGGACATTCTTTCGAAGTTCTTTTCGAATTTCGGCAGACGTGGAGGTTGAAGATTTTGCCCTTGCTTTTTGCAATTTTAAATTTTTTTATTTTATTTTATCAATTGGGTTAATTAATATGAAAGAAATCGTTACACGTAGCATAAACAGGAGTCACTACTATCCATCTGTTCATTCCGTTTGACTCATAGCTTCAATTTTCACGTGTAGAGCCGATCTGACATAGGAAAAGGCCCGTGCAATTGCAGCTAAACACACACCGAGATCATTGCTCCACCAGTCCTGAATAATGAAATATTGCGCGTAATGGATTCGAATAAATATCGTCATTACTTCATGACAGGCATTTTTTTAACCAATTAATGTCATGACCACAAAAATTTGGAGTACGTTATTATCAAACTCTGAAAGACTTGCGAGAGCCGAGCACACGCCTCACGTTCCCTGTCTTGGTAGTGGAGGGTTGGCTGTCTCTTTCAGGAAGTGACTGGAAGAGGTAATGATTTAATGTTCCGGGGACTAGATAGTGAAATTGTCGGTTTAGTGGTTTTTTTTTTTTTTTTTTGAAAGGGGTTTGAAACTCATATTAGCTGGGAGGCTCAGCTCCACGCCCGGTTTAATTTATTATATTAATAGTAAAATTTTACATGGGGGGGGGATACATAGCTCTACAGATAAACAATGAAAATAATCCTCATAGAGAACATCTTGTATAATAGCAGGTGTCTCCCCTAATCAAACATCATCAATGGAACAACTACTAGCAAGATGTGCAAGCCTATTTGCAACACCATTTACTTCATGGTAAATATGTCGGATTCGAATGGATTGGAAAGCATCAAAATACTCTTTACAATCATCCAGAACCCGACTTACCTCCGAGAAATTCTTCTCCTCACTCTTGAGAGCAGCAATCAGGATGACAGAATCGCTTTCAATGTCAATGTCAGCCCAACCTTGGTGAATACCAAGAAGTAGAGTAGCTCTACACTCCTCCACTTCCATATTCAGAACTGAGTGTGCATGTACAAAAAGTCTAGCCAAAAAAGTCGGTTTAGTGGTCTACATTCAATAACTAGAACAAAAAAGTCGGAATCAAATTCGCTCACCACCTTTGATTAGGTGGTGACACCACCACTTCATAAACATTTGCCACGTGTCTCATAAGTTAACTATGGTTAAGTTTTTAAAATTAATATTAATAGTTAATGAGGAGAGAGAAAAAAAAAAGTACTGTTCTCACTCTCTCGTCCCCGTATGTTCAAACCCATTCTCTCTCTCTCATCCCCATTCAAACCTAGAAGGATACCATCAACAATGGCACCTCTCTCTCTCTCTCTCTCTCTCTCTCGTCCCCATTCAAACCCAGAAACATACCATCAACAATGGGTTTTGGAAATCAAATCAAATTAATGAGAGCACCTCTGCCTGCGCTTCTCATAATGAATTACGATTCTGGGTAGCTATGAATTTTTCGGTTTTCAAGAATTCCTATACTAATATGAAAATGCCCAAAATCTCAGAGCTTGGTGGGAATTTCGTGTTGGGGAATTGAGAATTGGGAGCGAGAGATCGGATTCAAGTCGGGTTTTTTTTTTTTTTTTTTTTTTTTTTTTTTTTTTTTTTTTTTTCCGGGCGAAGCACCACTAGTTAGATAGGAGACGCATTTGCCGTTGGTTGAGAATTTTTGATGGGTACTGAGGCTTTTGGTGATGTTTTAGAGTGTAGAGGGAATAGATTTTAAACAGATGAATTTTAGGTGAGGTAAGAGGCTTGGTTGTAGTTGTGGTGGACTGGTGGTGGATGACAAAGAGAGATTGAATCAGAGAGAGAGAGAGAAAGAGAGAGAGGAGGGGACCGGAGGAAGAGAGAAATATAAAATGATAAATTAAAAATGATTAATTTTCAGTTATTCATTATAGTTAATCAGAGCTAATAACCATAGTTAAATTATAAAAGACGTGACAGTGTTTGATAGGATGGTGGTATCACCACTAAAGATTAAGTGGTGAGCAAATTTAATTCCAAAAAAGTCTGTTGTTTTAGTCATAGATTCTTATACGTATGACAAACGTATTACGTGGATGGTAGGGCTGCCACTACAAGAAAAATGGTCTACGACAACATCATATTTACAACATATTATAAATGCTCGTTGTTGCTTATAGTTTTCCACAACGGGCAAACAATGTGTGTTGTGAAAAACTGTATACCACAACATGCGTCATTTGCATGTTGTTAATTTAGTTATTGACAACTCACCTTACACGTTGTTATTTGTAAGTTGTCAATTAAAACATTAACAAGTATGAATGCGCGTTGTTAAATATTTTCAAAACAACAACGAGCAGCGAACGCTGTTAAAACTTTGAGATAAAAGATACAAAAAAAATAGCAGAACAATTGTGCCCAACATAAAGCACCTGTGGGCTGTGGACTAAAGTCACTACAAACTCAACTCGATCTTTCTCAAAGAAAAAAAGAGAAAAAGAAAAAAAAATATATAAAAAAACCAGCCCTCTGAATCCATTAGAGATCCAAAACGCATAAAATCCATTAGAAGCTCTCAACTCTTATTCTCTCAAACGGCTTCGCCCTTACCAGCCTAAACCTAAACCGCACGAAACGATGTCGTGGCTTCCCTCCGCCATCGCTCTCAATTGCATCGACGACTTCGCCATGAAGCAAGACCACTTCTCCGGCGTCGCCGCCGTCAAGCACGTCCCGCTCAGCCACTTGGCTGACGGCAGGATCGACTCCGCCTCAGCTGTGGTCCTCAAATCATTCGCATACCTCCCACGCGCCGCCCAGCGTCAGCTACGTCCTTACAAGCTCATCCTCTGCCTCGGCTCCGACGACTGCGCCACTGACTCCATTTTCACTGTCGACCTCAGTTGTCAATCTCCGAAGCATTTCGATGGCCGGATTTCCGGCGTTTATGGCTACGAAGGTACTTCGTTCTTTCTTCATATTAGGTGTTCCACTGTTTCGCACCTTCAATTTCATCGTCTTGGTTCCTATTACGTTCTAATCAGCACAACATGTTGTTTAGCTTGAAAATTGTTTGAAGAACTCAGCTTTTAGCCTCGCAGCTGCAAAACACTGTTATTCATTTGCTTCTTCATGTTTGCTTGTTCCTCCTGAATTGGCATATTGTCGAACACTAGGTGTGCATTGAAAATAAAGATGATTCATGCTAGATAGTGAAATTGATATAAAAATTCGATTGAAGGATGTGAGTATGAGACACTGCAGTCTTACTGTGTACAACTGTGGACAGTATAATGAATGTTCGTGAGAATTAGATAAAAGTGGTTTTGAGAGTGAATTTGAAATACTTTAATTTTAGCTGTATTGTGAATCATCCTCTGAGAGTGATGGTCTAATGGATGGTGTATCAGGTATTCCTTTCTGTAAACTACTACACAAAGGATTACCAATGATCCACAAAGGATTCAGTACTTTGTCTTGTATTTTTTGTAAGGAATATATGTATTAGATAATATGGTACTCTTAATTAAATGTATATTTTTCTTTTACATGGTTAGTCTACTAATATTGGCATGGGAATGTGCTCAAGTAATGGTGAATGTTTACAGAGTTATCAAGAAAGGTAAAGGAAAGAACCCAGCAAATTGGGTGCAATAATATATATTGAAACATTATAACAACGTATTCTGTAATATGACAACATGCCATGTATGCTGTAGAAAACTAAAGACAACATGCTGAGAGTGTTGTTAAAACTTATAATGTAAAAGGCCATCTCAGGAGAAACGATGCAAAAGCTTCGGTTAGAGCAAAGCCCAAAATGGCCTAATTAACCAAATGATTGTTTAGCCAATGATGGATTTCAATTGAACTTCAAAATGAGGTAATAGTTGGTGTGTCATCTTACAAGTGCACAAGAGTGTTCTAGTATAGAGTATGCTAGTTAATTGGAAATTTTGATCAAAACATAATTTTTTTGGCCCAAGACATGCATAACTGGTTATCACATATGTTTTATTATTTTCGATTGTTGTATGTTGTTTAACCAAGCATACTTAATTCTCTCTCCTTCCTCCCACACCGATTCTCCTCCACCTTCTTCCCTACCCTTTTTAGTGCTGCCCCGATGGTGGCAAGTACGATTTCCTTTCCTTATCAAAATTCTTCTTCTAACCTTTCCTAATTTTCCAATTTCAGAATACTCATCCCTACTATTCCTCTGTTCTTCCCTTTTCTTCATCTTTCCCAGCGCCCCTCTTCCTTCTCATGTCATTTCCATCAATTCTCTATTTTCTTTTTCTTTCCTCTTCCTCTATTTCTCAAATCTCTAATTCTTCATGATTAAGATGCACATCCTCCTCACCCATCAGACTCAACTTCACCGATTGTTCTCTGGTCCTTCGGAGCTCCAACATCGGCGTCATGTTGTTTGTCTCTTTAAACTGGGTTTTCCCATTACCGCATGTAAATCTGATGAATACTATAGTGCATCAAGGGATTGCACAATCTACGATTGTCTGTCCCTTTGATCCCTATGCGGATGGCTTTTTTTTTTTTTGGTTTATGTGTTGGTATATGAGGATATTTTGTATGGTTTAGAGATTTGGGTTATGGAGATCTTTGGATGGGTTCTATGCTGTTGTTCTCATGCAGGATTGTTTTGGTTGGACTCCAAGTTTTCCTCGGCCAATCTGGTGACGTTTATGTGTCACCATTGGGTTTGGCTAGTGGCGGCGATGTCACTACCTCATCCCTTTCTTGATAGATCTACATCTTGGTGGAAGTTTGTAGGGCTGTTTGGGTTTGTTTAATTGTATTTTGTTTGTTGGGTTTGTTCGTTTGGACCCGTTTTGAGTGTTTTGCTTATAATATATTTCTTGTTGAATAAAAATCCTCCCATTGCCAAAAAAAAAAAAGCATAAAAATGCTTATGAGAATTATTCAAGTGTTGGATATTTATTGCTTTATTCCCAAAGTCAGAGCTCCCGAGTCTGTTAATTATTATAGAGCTAATTAATAGTGTATGTAATCTTGCTTATAAAGTAATTACAAAGACCATTATTACTAGATTACGATCTTTGTTAGATAAATAGATTTCTAAGAATTAACAATTAATTAAGAAGCATTTATTCAGGTAGTTCATGATAATATTCTTATTGCTCATGAATTTTTTTTCATTTTTAATAAAGGGTAGTTCTATTCATACCTCTAACTTTACTATTCAGGTAGGATTTTGATAAAAATCTCTCATCAATTTCACATGCACTCAATCATAACTAATTTAAAAAACCTGTATTAACCCTTGATTGTGATTAGTAACCTCAATCAAAAGTCAAAAGGAAAATCAAAATGATAATTGTAAAAGACCCAAACGGTTTGTACATACGAGGAGAGAAAGAAAGCTAATCCAAACGGTTTTGAAATGGCTAACCCAAATGAGATTTTATTAACTAGGCAAAACTTCATTAGCAGCACGATTTGTACATTCAAGGAGAGAAAGAAACCTATGAGTGACTGAAAAGTAACGATCCAAACCGTCTTGAATTGATTTTTTTTCCCTTCAGTTTATATAGGGGTAGAATAGAGATTTTTTTTTTCAAAAATCAATAGAGGTCTAAATAACAAATTTGGAGGTATGAATAATAAAAATAAGGTTAAGCACAATTATACTGTTATTAAGCTACATTTAGAAAAGAGCATATGATTTTCTCAGTTGGGATTGAATCTTTGTTTTTAGAACATATATAATTTCATTACTCATCCATGACCAGAAGACATGTACATTAGTTCATCGTCTTTTTGACCAATAGAAGAAAAGAAGTTGCGCACCAGGTGCCCTGAGCAAATCTAAAGTTATTGATGTTGATTAGTCATCTGCTATTGTTTTCTCCTCGTCTAAAAGTAAGGGAGGGTAAGAAAACTAATAAGGTTAGGGAGATAGATGATGGGCTACCTCTTCCATTTGAGGGAGAAGTCACATTTTATTTTATTTTTGGATTAAATACTTGTTACTCCTCAAACTTTTCCCTGAAAAACAGTTCAGTCCCTCGCCTTTTAAATTAAACTGGATAGTCCTTATTCTCTCTAATTCTCACACAACAGGTCCAAAATGATCCAAAATGACTATTATACCCCTCACTTTCTCATTTTATTTTATTTTTTATTTTTTCTCTATTTTTTTAGTTTTTCTTCCCTTTTTTTATACTCTCTCTCTCTCTCTCTCTCTCTCTCTCTCTCTCTCTCTTTCTCTATTTTTTTAGTTTTTCTTCCCTTTTTTTATACTCTCTCTCTCTCTCTCTCTCTCTCTCTCTCTCTCCCTCCTTCCTACGAGCTTGACTGTACCCATTTATTCTCCCCTAAAACTCTCTCAGCTTTCTCTCTCGCTGGAGCCATTCTCGGCCTTGGATCGGAGCTCAACAGTAGGATGGGGAGGTTGGGGTGAGGATTCAAAAGTAGGATGGCTGATGTTTGTTGGGTCGAACGATGGTGGCAGCGTGGTGAGGCGGTGGCCGGAAGTCGAAGAAAACATGAGCAGAGGCGTCGAAGTTTTGAGGCGAGCCTGTGGAGGCTGGGATCTATGCCATGCATCGATCCTGCCTGGCTTGAGTCACCTTCGACCCATCTTTCATTTGGTGGTGGCAGTGTTTTGAGTGGCGGCCGGACGCCGCACTTTCTGGCGTAAACCCTTTTTTTTTTCTTGATCTTCAATCCTGGGTTTGCTAGTGGAGTTGGGGAGGTTGGGGTGGAGCTGACTTCAAGAGTAGCTTGTCGAGATTAATCGACCTCAATCGGAGCCTTGGACCTATCAAAATTTGAGCCAGGCGACATAATTTGGCAGGGGCTTGGCGGTGAGGAAGGCGTAGTGGTGGGGATGGGTGCCGCCGAGGAGTACGGCATCGTTTTGAGTGGAGTGGCCCATAAGAGAATGGGGCAGGGCCATCGCTACTGAAAGAGAAGAGATGGGTCGCCGTCTGTGGATGAACTTGAAGTCGGATATGAACTGAGAGAGAGAGAGAGAGAGCTAGAAAAAAAGAAAAAAAATAAAAAAAGAGAAAAAAAATATAAAAAAAGGGAGAAAAAAAGAGAGAAAAATAATATAAAAAAGAAGTGAGGGTATTATAGTCATTTTGGACCTGTTTTGGACCATTTGTGTGAGAATTAGAGAGAATAAGGACTATCCAGTTTAATTTAAAAGGCGAGGGACTGAACTGTTTTTCAGAGAAAAGTTTGAGGAGTAACAAGTATTTAATCCTTTATTTTTTTAGGGAAAATGACAACTCCAGTAAAATTAGGAGGTAAACTCCTTCAAAAGTACATCAATAATACAATTTGGAGGTTTAAGCCCCAAAAATAACAAAGAGAAGAACAAGCTAAGTTAGCTAATTTGTGACCCACAGTATTAGCTCGACGATAAGTATGAGTGAATGAAATAAGAACCCTGCATATGCTGAAGACAACAGTAATGTTACCATACACATACCAATAAAGAAAATATGAGGAATGACTTTCTACTTAGTTGCTTGAAAAAATGTAACTAAATTTGTCTCAAAAATAACAGGAGAAAAGACCAAGTTGAAGAGCTAGTTAGACTGCCTTTCTCCTTACCGAAGCTACCACTTGTTCTGAAGAAGAAATATTGGAAACTGGAGCATAGCATCCTCCCAAACACGGCCCCATCTTATTTCTAATGATCACCCCAATACCTCCGGAACTTGTATCCTTATGAAAGCTCCATCCAAATAATCTTTACCCACCCTGCACTAGGAGGTTTCCAAGGGACCAAGGGAGAAGCCACATGATCATATCCAAATTTCATATCTTTTAATTATAGAAGTATTTTTTCTACATTTAGTAGACTTCATGGGCCAAAAATGTGGGTTTATCTATGTAATGGTTAGGGTTCTAGTGACAACCCCCATAGATATATCAGTATATGGGGTAACTGTTCATATAAATCTATACTATTATTAAGAGAAGAGGTGTTGTTAGCCAAAACTGATTTTTTTTTTTACATTTATAACCCTCAAATATTAAAATATCATAAATTACATTGGGATCTTGACCAAATACCCAGATTTGTGTTAATATGAACTCACTTACTCCAGTAAGAGATTAATATGGCCACTTACCCAATTTAAGGGTAAAATTACAATTTTATCTTACACTCAATTAATGAATTACAAATCTACCATTCTACCATTAAAACCACTTAACCACATCTCTCTATCCCAGATCTCACTCTCTCTCTCTCCCCCCCCCCCCCTCCGATCTCTCCTTCTCCCTCCTCAATTTGGCGATAGTCGTCCAGTGAAATTCTGACCGGTGTCAGAGAATCCGATATCGTCGTTTTTCCTACAAGCCTCACACGGCGCGTTGCCTTCGCTCTGCTAGCTTTTGAAGCACGTCGGACATGTCCGCAAGGAGGCCACCGTAGATGACAGTGAGGCTTTGCTGCACAGTCACTAGGTTCTTGACATGAGCGACTAGAGTCTTGACAACCCAATGTCGCTTCCATTCAACTCTGGAAAGGGACTAGGTGTCTTGACGTTGCTTGAGCTGATGATGAATGGCAACCAAATTCCCAAATCTAAAGATGGTGGCTGGGTTTCACGTGGTATTATGGCTGGGTTTCACTATTTCCTGCTGCCCACAGTGTTGTATTGAGTTGATTGACATAGACTTGTAATTTCTTATTCGAAGCTCATACTTTTTTTTTTTGACAGTAAAGCTCATGCTTATTAAACTCTCATGTGCAAGCTGCTTTTAGCTTTACAATGGGCCCCATTGAAAATGGTTGTAGTGTGGTGCTCTTCTTCTTCTTATTCCTTAAAGTATCAAATTGTATAACTTTTTCTTCTTATTACTTGTAATTAACATAGGAAAAT
This sequence comes from Rosa multiflora, assembly GCA_002564525.1. Taxonomy (NCBI): domain Eukaryota; kingdom Viridiplantae; phylum Streptophyta; class Magnoliopsida; order Rosales; family Rosaceae; genus Rosa; species Rosa multiflora. The sequence goes on from BDJD01002581.1 coordinate 19,812, forward strand.
TTATTATCTGAAGGGGGAAGGGAGAATAATATGTTTATTGGGGGGGAGTAATATGATTATTTGGGGGCAATAATATGTTTATTGGGGAACAACAATATGATTATTTGAGAGTAATAATATGATTATTGGGTATTATTAGGGGGCAATAAATTCAGACGCCGGAATCCGGCCACCAGTACGGTATCCGGATTCCGGTCACTGGATTCCGGTCACCGGAGTCCGGCAAGGTCTCCGATAACTTTTCTCTCTAAGTGACAAAGAAGGAGAGGGTAAAAATGTCCCAAAAATAAATAAAAAGGACTAAAAAAAATAATTAATTGGGTATGAGGGAAATGATCTCTTAGAGTGTTTGGGTAAATGTGCAATCTCTTAGAGTGTTTGAGTAAGTGGGCAATTTTTATCCTAAAATTGTGTAAATGGTCATTATCCCAATTACGTTTGAACATCAGGGACAAAAATGTAAAAAGCAAAATAAAATAATAAAAACATAAAATAAAAGAAAATAACAATTTCAAACTCTCCATTCTCACAATTGCTATTTTAACTTCCCACTACTCTCAAACCCAACGGCAGGCGCGGAACTACATGGAAGGCTATACGGGCTATAGCCTAGACAACATTTTGGCCCAAAAACCCCTAAGTATATGTCCTTTCAACCCATACCAGCCCAAAGAAAAAAAAAGTATTTGTTGAAATCCGAAATCGCATACCCCAGTCTCCCACAGGCCGCAGCAGTTCACTACTCACTAGGTCAGTTGAAGTGAATGATTGAATACTCCCACAAACCGCCGCCGGAAATCGCCGTGAACCCACAATCCGATTTGGGGATCCCTGCTTCACAGATACCTTTCATCTTCATGGAGATTTAAATTTAAATTTGGGGAAATCCCATGAATCTACTCTAAGTTTCTGGGTTTGTGGTTTACTGGTTTTGTAGGTAGACCTGCTTGTGCGTTTGGATGGAGGTCAGTAGCTGACTTGCTAGCTTGCTGTTGCATGCCTGCGTGAGATTGTTTGATTTGGACTTTGGAGAATTGGAGTTGGCGAGTGAGTTGTTGCTGTGAATCTGTGTGATTCTGGATTTCTAGGTATTGAGTCTCTTACTCTGTTGACTTTTTTGATTCCAAAGACTTGCCGAATGCTGACTTGATTAGTTGATTTGTTTCCTTCTTATGTCTATGTGACTTTGTGCTCTTCATATTTGCTCTATTAGTCTATTATTACTTATTTGGTTTCATGGTTTAATTGCTTATTTGGTTTCATGGTTTCATTGTTTAATTACTCTGTGACTTGCCGACTTGAATATAATGATGGTATATATAATTGTTTAAATGTTGTAGCTTGGTTTCATTGTTTAATTACTCTCTGACTTGCCGACTTGAATACTCAATTATGTCTGAAATATAGTTATATATAATTTTAATGGTGGTATCTATATAATATTATAGGTATTTAATATAATGACAGATCACAGGATAAGATGGAATATGAGTTTCTTGATGATTTGATGGTCCTCTACATTGAAAAAGAATTGGCCGATAGCATTGAGCCATTGATAATGATTTTGTGATTGCTGAGTTTGAAGTGAGTGTGTCTCAGAGGGTACGATTTAGTTAGTTTATTGTTGTTTTACAACAAATGTATGCTTGTAATTTTTAATTTACAGGGTTTAGTTTTATGTTCCCTCTGTTTTATGTTTGGATTAAAAATTATAAAGGCATGAGGATGAGCCTCCCACTGGTTTCCAAACCTCAAAAAAAAAAAAAAAAAAATTGTGCACTTCTAGTTAGCCTAGACAAGTCTAGGATCCTGGATCTGCCACTGCCCATCGTGTGTGTAGACATTTTCTAGTATTCATTAGCTATGTCTCTTTTTCTTTTCTCAATTTTTTTTTTAAATTTATAACAAAAAAAAAATCTTTAAATAATTTGATGCATGTGGTATTCTAGAAAATATTTATATTTGGGCGTTTAGAACAACCCCTGTTTTTACGCCAATATGCAGTGTTGAATTCGGACCCACGCCTCTCCCGGGCTTTTCTTTATTTCCCGTTTTGAAAGGAAGAAGGCCGTTGGATGCGAGTCTGAGAGACCCTTCTTCCTCATGATTCGCTGCGTTGAATTCCAACGGCTTTTAACTCCAATTTTGTAACTGCCTCTTGACTTTGTCTCCCTCTCACTCAAACCCTTGAACCCGACTTGACATCATCAACAAGCTATTCCACATCCCAAGCAAATACCAGACCCCTTCCATTTTCTCATCTGGGTATCATTATCGAGAGATTATTCAGAGCACCGCCGTGCACTTGCACCAACATAAATGAATGGTTAGATTGCATTAAATACACTTTTTGTTTATTAAAAATAAAGTTGATAATAAATATCAAGGGTTGAGATTATTTTATAAGGGTTGGGTCACTTACACCGTCGGTGCATAGAATAATTTCCAATCATTATCTCTCCATTTACCATCCAAACATGCTTGTTCTATCTCTATATATGTGCCCTTTTGTGATTATTATCTTCTCGATGATCGTGTATTTCTGAATTTCTTGCATGCAGATTTGATTTTTAAATGTGCTTACACAAATTACATGTATAGGAATTGATTTTGATATGTAGTATATTTAAAGTGTATATGAACTTCATCGAGATGGCATGGGTTCATTTGGTGAACTCATTAAACCAGACACTGATTATGTTGAAAATTTACAGCCTAGTTCAGTGTGTTTGGGATCATATTCCTAACAACATAGTTCATTGTTATGCTTGCATTAATTTGAACGTGAGTTGAAACATTCTCGTGTGTTTTGAAATGAAAACTGTGGACATGGTGTGGTCATTGCTAGCTTAAATGGATGAAAGTTAAGATTTAGATTGTCTACCACCAACCTCCCTTGCAAGTATTGATGCATTTCAATATGAATGATGCTAAATTAATTAACCAATTTCTCTCCTTTCATCCCTCTCGGGTATGACAAGGGACATGCTCTTTTTATAATATCAAGCAACCCCTCTCGGGTATAGTACTTAATTACTTGAGTCATGCATTTCAATCCAGTTAGGTATCTAGCATTACCCTAGATGCAAAAAGTTTGGAGATGAAGAAATCATGCAAACCAACCAAACTTATCTCTAAGTGATTATAATTCACAACCCCTACACGCACACTTAGTGTGCTTTCATGCTTTAACATTCAAAGGTTATGAAAATACCCGTCTCGAATCTCACCCTGAAATCTGAGGTGGCCCTATGGGGCGCACCTTAGGGATAACTCTACCGAAAATTCGGCAGAGTCACCCCTAAAATGAACTACCCAAAACCTGTAGAAACATATTCACACTTCTAAACAACCCTCCAAAAACTCCTGGAGCCACCCTGCTCCCAAAATTGAACAACTGCACAATTTAGAGTAACAAATTATCCAAGTATCTCAAGTTACAAACAAGTCAAAGCTTACAATATTAATACAAAAGTCCCATGGATATCAGAGCAGTCTAAAACCACAAAACAATGGTATTCAAAGTAGGTTAGCAAGTAACCTACGAAGGATAGATGGCAGCGGTGGTGCTAAGCCTCAACTCTTAAAGCCGAACAGCTACATTACGAACTGGGCATTTGAAACCGAAGGGCCCAAGGGGAAAGTACATAAAAACGTTAGCGTGCGTGAGTGGACAAAAATAAGTAATTGTAAAGGAAAGGGACTTTATGCTTTCCCACATTTATTCCTTTAAAAACTTGATGCATGCAACAATGGTAAAATATTTATCTTTAAAATCAAGAACCTCGTAAAGACAAGCCAGCCCAACTGGTTAAGGGAAATCGGACTAGCCCCGCTAGTCAAAATACTGTAATAAGTAGGGGAAGATGATAGCCATACGAGTGAGCCTCCCAGGCTCGGGTGATTGTATCCTAGGCTAAAGTACTCCCATACTCCCGTATATACCCTTACTCCACTATGTGTGGCGATTAGGATACAGGGCTTTAGTATTACTGTCACAAAGACAGTAACCAATGCCACAAAGATGGACGGGCTTCCGTGATCCCATCATGTCGCCACAAAGGCCGACTCAATGCTAGCATGACAAATAATCACTCAAAGTATGGCATAAGAAACGAAAACCAAATAAATCCAAAAGGCTTCCACAAATTCTCACAGTAGACCGAATATATCATCGACGTGTCCCACACGCCAAAAGTATTTCAAATCAATAGCAGAAAGGCGAGATCAAATTATAAATCGTAAGAAGAAACAAAACCAAATCCAAACTCATCCCCAAAATCAAAAGTCGATAAATAAATAAGAAATATAACTCCATCGAAATCCCATTTCGAAAATCTTTTAAAAATCTCAAATCGACGAATAGAAATATAATTAATTCCGAAAACCACCTTGAAAAATAATTTGTCGAAAATCAATATAGATCACAAGTTCAAATCCAAACATAGAAAACTTGCGTTCGAAAATCATGAAGGGAAAACTAATCGATAAACCAATTATAATCTGAAACAAAAGTAATCTGCTCAACAAATATTATGATAATTAAGTAAAGCATTAATTAAAAAAAACAAACACATGCATCATTGTTTAAAACAAAACTCTACTCATAGTATACGGCTAACGTGGTACCCAAGCATAAGGATCCTCGTCAAGCGATGGGTCGGTACCTCATCCTGTACACAATTAGATTCCGTAAACAACAATTTGACAAATAAATACAATTCTAATATGAAACCCGAAAACCCCTCGTAAACCAATATCTCCAATTTCTTCCGGATTCAAGCAAAACTTCACTACTAATGTCAATCCATCGATTAAAGTATTCCATAGAGGAAACAAGGGAAATCCGAAGGTCAGATTCCCATAAATCGACCTCCGAAACTCCAAACTTCAGAAATTCACAATTGATATCAAACTTCTCCAAAATTCACCAAAATCACATATTCAACCTCTACAACAATTATAGGATTTAATTAGCTAAAAATTGAAATTAAAAAGCTGCCCTACGCGCCAGTATACCAAAATCACATATTCAACCTCTACAACAATTATAGGATTTAATTAGCTAAAAATTGAAATTAAAAAGCTGCCCTACGCGCCGCTGCCACTGCTACCAGCTCCAATGGCCACCAAATTTTGGCAATAGCTTCGTCTCAACGATACGACCAACTTTCTCAACTACAACAAATCCAGAAAACGATTAGAAGTACCTCAACAATTAAGGAGAAGCTTGAACCCGATTCGTGAATAGTGACCCGTAGCTTCCAGCCTTCCGTTCTTCCTCCACGTTTCGATTCGCAGCAAAATCTTTGGGGAGGATGGTCTACGTCCCAAGCAGCTTCTGATCGGCCAAGTTTGGCCGGTTTTGGTGGCCGGAAACTGGAGAATGAGGCGTTGACGGAAATAGGCACCGTGGTGTTCTCGGCCTTGGGTCTTCGTTTTCTGGCCTTGGGTCTCAAATACCACCGTGGGGAGGTTGGGTACAGGCAGAGGAGTCGAACGATGCCGACCACACGTTCCCAGGTGGTTGGAGGAGGAAGTTGCAGAGGTGAGGCCGAAGAGAGAGAGTGACACAGAAGGAGAGAGAGAGAGAGGGAGGACGCGGGGAAAGAGAGAGAAAGACAAAAAGTTACCGGCCACAGTGAAAAAATTCAAATATATACTATCTACCATCTACAGTAACTTTTATATTTTGCTTATAACATTCGCATACGAACTCTGATTTTTATGTACCACATATGCACGCGCTCTGTTTAACTTCCTCTACAACTTTCATGAAGGAAATTTTCTCAAATTTTGACCCAAAAAAAAAATCAACTTTTAGGGCCACTAAAAATATCAAAACAAAGTAAAAAGTGAAAGTGGTTGTCGTTTACCGTCCAAATGACTAGTAAACGGGTAAATTGAGATACGGGACGTTACAGGTTACAAATCTCTAAATGTTATATCATGACATAGCAAACACACATAATCAAAGTAGTAAAGTCTAAGTATATGCATTCAACTCTTGAACTAGTATGTAGGCATATTAAAGAAAATTGCATCACATAATATTATAACATCAATCCATACAAGATTGGCTAGGGCTTTCAACCCTAGTCCCAACAAAGTAAGACTCACTCATAATTACATATACTAACTTCATAATCAAATTAAACACCAAAATATAATCTAGAGTAAAAGGGATAGAGTTGGCTTAGTGGTGTGTTGGATCGTCCCCAATCTCATGTCTTGGTGGTGATGATGGTGGTGGTGATTCCCTCTCCTTTTTGCTCTTAAATATTTGATGATAAAAGATAGTGAAGCTTGTAGTATGTATTTTGTGAATTGGTGGAGTATATGGAGAAAATGATGATAGAAAAGAGAGTGGAGAAATGATGTAGTAATGGTGATGTTAATAGATGTAGATCGAGGATAAGAAATGGTGGTGGTGATGGAGGAGGTAGAGTAGTATGGATAATATGGGTATTATGAGTTTGGATTTTGGGAGGTGGAGATGGAGGTTTTGTGGTGGAAATGGAATAGAAAGATGTAATGGGGTGGTATAGGTGATGTTTCTTCATTGTGAGAAGATATGCTTAAATAGATGAAGATAGAGGTGTGAAATGGTGATTAGAAGGTAAAAAAAAATAGCCATAGCCTTGTAAGAAGCATGGATGTGGAGTATGAGATTAGTAATAGATCCCAAAATCAAGGGAAAAGAGAATGAGAGTGATAGTGTAGGTTAGGGTAGGTAATGGTGGAGAAAAAATGGTGATTACACCCTAAAACATGAAGATTTTTGGGTGATGATGATGGTAGACTTTTGGGTAATATGGAGAATTGAGATGGTGTGGGAAAAAAGGAAAAATAAATTGAGTTTATTTTGAACCAAAATGTTTGAGATTTGGTTATGATAGAATGATGATGAATGAATGTAATGGAATAGGTACAGTGTTATTCCTCCTCCACTACTAGAAAAACCCCCCATCACACACATATGAAAATCCGTGTGAAATCGTAGTATTCCATACGAAAATCCGTGTGAAAACGTTAATACACACGGTACAACGACGGATTAATAATCCGTACGTATTACTGGCGTTGTTAATACTACTTTCACACGGATTTATCTAATCAGTGTGAATGCATTTGATGGGTCCCACTTAAATCAGAACTCTTGCTATTAATATTCTTATTTTACTTTTATTAATAATTATCTCACATAGATGAGAAACTGTGTGTTTTGTCAACATAAAAAAAATGATATATATATATCAATTTTATATATGGTCATCTATATGTTTTTCTAAATTACTAAATAAATCACATATTTAATGCAACTAAGACCAAAAAAATAAAAGCTCAAATATTCACAATATCCATCTAAGCATAAACAAAACTTTACATTAATATATAAAAGCATACACCATGCTTCACATTAATATACAATAAGAGTTTATGCCGCTGCATTTCTCCTGATACAAAATAAGGCCTATTTCAATTCCCTAAGATTATATAACAGTTGGTCAAGATGAATAAAATTTAACAAAATGACCAACATTAAACAGCATTCATGTGCATTTATCTAGCAACAATAAAGTACTGTTTAATTAATAGGTAACTGAAATATGCTTAGCAACAATAAAGTACTATTTAATAGGTACTGTAAGCATGCTCCTCATCTCCCTGAAGGTCAGCCAGTGATGTCTCAAAGACTCTGTGCTTTAGTCCTTCTGAAGCAATCTGTTAACAATCCATTGAGTTGTTAACAGTGTGAACTTTGTTGACAATTATAAAGAGATAAATTCAAATGTTCTCACCCAAGTGATACCATATTGGTTGGAACCCACAGTAAGTCCATATCTAGTGCATATTGCTTGTGGAATAACCTGGCAGAATAAAAGCAAACACCAAATCAAATTCCGCCCCTACCATAAATGAGCACAAAGGCTGCTACTTATCTCTTTTAGGTACAAATATCATTTCCCTTTTCTTGAAACCAATGGCATTGTAACTATGGATGACAACCATGTTGGGCCACTGTATAGACATATCTTTCCTCACTTTCCTAAATTGTTGGGATAACTTTTAGGCGTTTTGTACTTCAAATTTTATCTGTTATTGATGATTGGTGAAAAATCATATGACAACCTAACAGTCAATGTATAGCCCTATAGTTCAGTATGATAGTTTCCAAATGATGCAGTTTTGCACAGCTTAAAATTTATGATGTAACATTGTAACTTCACGTGGAAATCCAAATATATATATATATATATATATAAATTGATACCTCCCTAGTTCATCTGGCAAACGTCTATGGCTCATCCACTGCTCAACGTGACGACGTCTCAGTGACATTTCTAACCTTCTGTAAAGAGAAAGACCAACAAGAAAATTCAATTTTCCCTTTTTCTTTTTCAAAGTAGATCTGAATTTAATTAGGGAAGGAACTAAGTGTAGGAGGAACTAAGAACAAATGACCAGAGTGAAAAAGTTGTACCTCCGGCCAAGAGCCTGCAGAAAGTTCTGCATATTTCCTATGAGAAGAGCGAAAAGTAGGAGACCTAGGCCAATAATGGGCATTGTAAAAATGACTTCCCACACAAAATGACTTGGGGTTTGGTTTCCAGCCAGAGTACTGATATGCTTCATCATATAAACAGATCCATTATGTTAGTAAGATAATGATCAAACTATAGACTCCATTACAAAATTAATTGGGACAGTACCAGTTAGCTTCAATCATTTTCGTAATGAAATAACAGCAAGACAACCTTTATGCCAGGAACATTGGAACCCAAACTTTTTATTTGCATTCACTACTCAGTCTAAAGATTTATGCATCACTTCTAAATGGCTAATGAACATAAGACTAGAAACTCTGATACAGTCTTTGAGTGCATACTTTTCAGTACTGACCCAAATCAAGTACTCCCTAACCATTAGACCTAATACACCCCCAAATCCAAAGTTACTGACTTTCAAAACCACAAACCCATTGATCAAGACATGCAACTGAGCACTATTTCAATCAAAATTACAGGAATTGAAGTTCTGGAAATGGAGTCGTACCATGTGGATCCCCGGCTTGCAAAATGGACAAGTTCGAAATGAAACGGCGGTCATCGTCGAAGGTGGAGTCCACGGTGGAGCCGCAGTCGAAGGCGTAGTTGTCGACGAGAGAGAAGGCGGAGAGGGTGAGGGAGAGGGTAAAGAGAGAGAGAGAGAGAGAGCGTGAGGTTTGTGTAGGGAAACACCATCGGAAATTCGAAGGTGGAAGATCCGAGGATTACATGGGTAGGTGAATTTGGGTGTTTGCTATGATGGATAGAGAGGGAGGACGAGAGAGACGGATTTTGGGAGAGTTTTTTTAATTTCTTTTCTCGGCTCAATCTCTTGGGTTTTCATAGCAAAACTTCAAAAAGAGGGAAATTTTATTTAATTTATTCATTTTTGTTTTAGTTTGAAATAAACATCCGCACAAATTTTGATATATATATATATATATATATATAATTAAATGAAAATTTTAGATAATCATGAGAAATATTAAAAAATAGAGGAAATAAATTTTCATCGCACAAATTTTGATATATATATATATATATATAATTAAATGAAAATTTTAGATAATCATGAGAAATATTAAAAAATAGAGGAAATAAATTTTCACACGGACATCTGTGTGAGTTTCTGACACATGCACACATATGTCTGTCGGTCTGTGTATTATCATAATTCACACGGGCATCCGTGTGAATTTCTTCATGGCCCCACTTTCATGGACATCTGTGTGAGTTTCTGACACATATGCACACATATGTCTGTCGGTCTGTGTATTATCATAATTCACACGGGCATCCGTGTGAATTTCTTCATGGCCCCACTTTCAGAATTACTTTCACACGGATTTCTGTGTGAATGCTGTTTTCATACAAAAATCTGTGTGTATTGCCCGTTTCCTCATACAGAATTGCATCTGTGTGAATATCCGTGTGAATGTCATTTGTGTGCATTGGGGGGTTTTTCTAGTAGTGCTCCTTGCTCCTTCATGAATATAGCCAGAAAATAGATGGCACCACCATGAATGGTGGTGGGCCGCCATTTGTGGTGGTTCGCCAGAATTTGAAATTTAATATTTTGCTCCACATTTGACCGTCATTCTTCCTAGCTCCAATTCTCCAATTCTCCACTTCAAAGCCTAGAATTGATGTTTTCTTCACTCTTTCAATATTCCTAGATAAATAAGAAAATGATTTAGTGAAAGCTAAAATAGACCAAAAACAAGTTAAATTCAATATTTAGGGAAATGCAAATCTATGTAAATTAAGGTATAACAGTACACTATAATCAATAAGAAGGGATGATGCGATGTGATGAATTTCTATGAATTGATGTGTATACGATATACTACTTTCTAGCTTGTGTAAAATGACTTGGCTTTACTGGCATATTACATGATCTATTCACTGAGCGCGTGGTTTTGCTCACCCATCCATTTCTAATACCTTTTGCATAGAAGTACTTAGATTTTGACGAGCCGAAGTGGGTTGGACGAGCCTAGAATGAAGAACTTATTTACATTCTTCTTTGTAACACTCACACATCGGATTCTGCATCAGATGCTTAAAATCCATTGACACAGGGTTCGGGGCGTGACAGTCACCCTATTCTTCATCGATGTTCCTTTTGGCAGATTGGAGATGGTTCTTCAGTGCATCTTTTGAAGGATAATTGGATCCATTCTATCCCTTCTTTTAATCTAATATCACTTCTTCTCCTGCCTTGGTTTATTCTCTAATTTAAAGTACTACTTCTACTTGGGATTTGTCTTCAATTTCTGCTATTATTTCTATTTCAGAATACAGTGTGATCTGTGCACTGCCATTGTTTCCATCTCTCTTCGAACCATCTTATTTGGCCTTTTAGTAAATATGGTATTTATGTTGTTCGGTCTAGTTAGCATCTTCATCACTCCCACTGTTGATCAGGTTTACATTCTCATCCTCATCATTCTCACCTTATGTTCTCTTTAGTTTGGAGAAATATATGTACTATCCCAAAGATTCGCCATTTTCTTTGGCAATGGTTTGCAACTGCAATAGCCATAAACAAGGTTCTATTTTGAAGGCATATCATCTCATCCTGTCTTTGTTCGCGAGTCTTCAAGGGTACGTGGAATCTATTGAACAAGTTTTATTCTTTTGTCCTTGGGTTCATGGTTTGCTCATCCCTTGAGTTATAGAGTGTCACTGAGCTCTATTATCTCTTTAGATTGTTGGTTTGAATATCTAATTGTTATATCTCAAACTCTTTCTTATGAATCTGTTACGACCAAATCTGCCCAAAGTTTACCTATTTACACCGACAGTAAACAAGTGAAATCTTTACTTTTAACTTTATTTCAAATGTTTAGGGGGAGCTTTCATGAAAGTTATAGATCACGTTAAATTAAGTTTGTGGACATGTGGCATGCTAAAATCAGAATTTTTATGAGTAAACTTTAGTCTACAGAAGTTAAGTATTTCGTAGCAGTTTTCAGGGCAAATTTGACATTTTTTGTCACTAGTATGAATAGGAGGAAACTCTAGAACTTAAGAGGCGGGGGGGGGGGGGGGGGAACCATATTCTCTCGGACCAGACAGAGAGAGAGAGATCGACTCGTTTCTCCCAACTCGACCCGAAATCAAAACCCTGTGGGTTCTCCACCTTTCGGCCTACCCAAGCAACCGCACCGGTCGGGTTTGAAGCACCATTCCCAACCGACCTAACCTTTGTCCTTCACTCATGTCGATTTGTAGCTAGGAAGGAGCTTTGAGCCAAAAACCATCTCGGTAGACTCGTATTCTTGACCCTGTTGGAATTTCTTTCTCCGGCCACCTCAAGCGACCAAGCCTACTAGGTTTTGTAGAGGATCAAGCCTCCAAATGGCGTTGCTCGAATCGATTGAAGGAGAGAAAATTGAGGATTTAAAGATTTTGTTCCCCGAATCTTTCGAGGTAATTTCCGGCAGATTTGCTTCGAATTGGACTTCGTTGTAGTTTTAGGAGTACGTGGTTAGGGTTGTTGTGAATTCGTTTGGCATAGGTTTTGTGACCTAATTCAGGGTCAGAATTGACAGCGCATAGGGCTAACGTGCAGCCACTTATAGAGGGGCGTGGGGGCACGTGCCTCATGTTTTAGCTTTCAGGTTTAGTCTTCCAAGGTGAGCTAAATGTGAGGATTTGGAAAATGTAGTTTGTTCTAGAATTTGGATAGTTTGACCTTTGTTTGGAAATTCTTGAAATTTTAGAATTTAGTGTTTAGATTCATGACAATCCAACCGTTGGATCGTCGTGATTTTTCCTTTGGTTGTTTGAATTGTAGAATTGATGAAACCATTAACGTCTGAACCGATTCCGATGTGAGTTCAAATTTTTGAGAATTTCAATGAATTATTAAATAGGGGTTTCGTTTGAATTCGAATTTAGTTGATATTATTTTATTTTTGACAAGAGTTTCAAATTTGAGTGTTAATCACGATTTGCGACTTCCTTGGATTTCATTTTACATTACGATTCTCGATAAGTAGTTTGGAACTTATGTTGTGTTTGTGATTTAAATTTTTTGATGAATGTCTTCGACCTGAGCTTGGTTGTGATTGGGATAAATGCTTGGATTGAATCTTGGTGATGATTTATTGATTATCGGTTATTGTGTGATTATAGATATTATAATTATTGATTGGGGAATTTTATTTCTGTGAATTTGATAATGATTCGATGGTTCTGTTATGTTGTTCGAGACACTAAGAGAGAGAGGATGAACTAGTGGTCTCAATTTGTGGCACTAGAAGAGAGGAATGGATTGGTGGCCATTATTGTTATTTTGGTACCAGGAGAAAGGGAATGAACTGGTGGCCATGACTAGAGATAAGGCACCGGAAGAAACTAAGAGAGGGGATGAACTAGTGACCCATGTTGTAGTTGTGGTACCAAGAGAGAGGGAATGGACTGGTGGCCAATGTTGTTGTGGCACATGAGAGAAATGATGGACTGGTGGCCAATGTTGTTGTGGCACATGAGAGAAATGATGGACTGGTGGCCATTAAGATCGTTGATTTGAGATACGTGTACTATGATTGTGTTTATGATATATATGTTCATGATTGACTTTCGAGGGGCAGTAATGTGTGTTATGTATATGTATGATTGAGATCGGATGGGATGTAACCCCTCTAAAGTTTGAGTTGGGGTGTGGTTAATATAATGAGGAGCAAATATGTTCGAGGGAAAAAGTTTGTATTTGTGCTATTAGGAGTGTTAAATTTGTTTTTGTAGGTTTTTGGGTAGTCCATTTTTAGAGAAAGTTCTGCCAAATTTTCAGTTAAATTTCTCATAAGGTCAACCCTACAGGGCCACTTCGGATTCCAGGGTGAAATTCGGGGCTGGTCTTGTTAGTTTCTTCTCATTTTCTTTCTCCCGTGGCCTTTATGGTTTGGCACATCTAGAAACACCCCCGAATCCATTACTAGTTGCTCGTAAGGCTCATTGTACTCTTAAATTTCTTAATTTTCCTTCCAGTTCTTCTAATGTAATGCACCATAATTCTTCAAGGCCTTCTAATTGGTTAAATCCACTTAATTTTGGAAGTTTAAAGGTGAGTACTTATGCTGCTTGGGATAGTATCTCTCACTACAAGAAAAAGCCTTATTTGCGACACAAGACACGGCCCTCGCAAAAGTCTTTAATTTTAGGTGGAATTAAGCACCCAAAGTTGGCGCCAATATATTTGCGTCCCCCATTAAATGCCGTCGCACACATTGTCGTAAATAGGTAGAAAATAAAGAGGGTTTGCGACACAACTCAAAATGTGTCGTATCAGCAACCCAAAAAAAAAAAAAAAAAAAAACTGATATCGATCTGTCTAAATCCGTTCCTATCTCGTCTCCTATGGCTAGACGACAAGACTCTCTCTGACTTTGATGCGGCTGAAATAGCCTCACAATTTAACCCTGCAAAATGTAGTTGTCAGTATAGGATAAGCAGGGATGGTTCAGTTCGGGGATTGTAGGGTACACCTACACAAAAAGGTCAATTAACAAATAAAAGAATAAAATGGGGGGTTTTGAATTTTGGTTCCTAATCTACTTAAAATAAAAACAAAACAAATAAACCTATATACAATGATCGACTTCCCTAACCTAGAC
>BDJD01002581.1:70193-113467 GCA_002564525.1 Rosa multiflora
ATTGCATTCTAAATTGAATAAGAATGACAGTTAACTGTTATTGAACTGGAATAAAACAACACTTAACTGTTATTATAAGTCAATTCAGACCACAGAAATTATAAGGAACTGTTATTTGTTTCTAGTTCACACGACAGTTATCTGTCGTTTGAATTCACTAGCCTCATGTCTTGATTTCATCAGACAACAGAAGACCTAACAAATTTCTGTCGTCTGATAAATAAGACGACAGAGGAAATCTATCGTCTGATGCTCCAAGAGACGGCACCGCACTAGACAACAGAAATTTTTTTAATCAGACGACAGATCTCCTCTGTCGTTTGATTGCTTTTTTGGCATAGTGACAGCTTAGGCGTAATATAGATACTGATGGACATCGTCAATTGGATTTGGAAGGGCAACGACAATTATCTTCGTCTACAAACACAACTTCATGATAAACTATAAGGTTGGAAATAAATTATAACAAAAATAATTTTATTATTTGGCTAAATATATTGATCAATGGGTTTTCTTCTTTTTTTTCCAAGTTGGAGAAATATCTAGGTGTTGATGCTGGAAGTACAAGATGTTAATAAATTTTACAATTAGCATGCTACTCTAAACTAGATCGTTTTGATTAGTATTTTGACTACTACTGTATGCGCAGCGACATTTTATTTTGTATGACTCAAGGCATTTGTTATACAATTATTATATATACTACTCTTTCATATCATTTCAACTGCGATGAATCTTAACATGTATTTTGGTTATAAAAAATCAATTAAAATTCTCAAAATGAATTTATTATAAATCATTTGTAAAAAATTAGACACAAACTTCTTGCGACGGGAATATTATAATAACCAGTGTCTCAAAGACTATTTACGACATTTACATTTGTCGGTAATAAGTATCGCCAAAACTAATTGCGACATGAAAACATTCGTCCCAAAAAGTCGTCGCAAAAAAATTAGATTTTTAACGACATTTATATGGCGTCGCAAATATCTTTTTTGCGACAGACCTTCTCGTGGCAAAAAAGTGTCGCAAATAGCTTTTGCGACAGACCTTCGTGTAGCAAAAGAGTGTTGCAAATATCTTTTGCGATGCACCGTAGCGTGGAAAAAATATGTCGCATATATATTTTGCAACAGACTATCGCGTAGCAAAAAGGTGTGGCAAAAAAAAAGTAAATTCGACAGAATTTTTACCGACGTAAAGTCAACCGTCGCAAATAATTATTAGCGACGCGAGTGACATGTCGCAAAAAGTCCTCGATTATTTGCGACGCATTTTTTAATGACGTTTCTTTCCCCGTCGCAAGTCCGTCGCAAATAACCTTTTACGACGTTTTTGGCCTCTCTTACGACTGGTTCTTAACGTCGCAAAAAAATGACTTTTTTGTAGTGTCTCTTTGTGGCGGTATTGCAGCTTGTTTCGTTATTCAAATTGACATCTCTTTGCTAGTTCTACTAAACCACTATGGGCAATTTCGGCTATTGTTGCGTAAGGTTTAGCTATTTTGGAAGATCTCTCTCTTGCTTCCTCTTTACCTCTTCAATCTGTTGTTGTGGAATCAGACTCGCTGTAGCTTATCAATGCTGTCAATAATAATTCTGTGGTAGTAGATTGGTCTGTTGCTCCTGTTGTCCAAGCTATTGTTGCTTTATCCAGGTCTTTTGTCTTAGTTAACTAGACTTGGTCCAACAGGATTACAAATTCAGTGACATATTTTTTTGCTAACCTGCTCATAGGAAAGCGTGTCATCTGGATCAGGTTCTCAATCCCCCTTTTCCCTTATCTCAACTTTTGTTGTTTGACGAAGGCTCTGTTCAAGGCCGGCCCTGGGTATAGGCTCAGCAGGCTTGTGCCTATAGCCCCCGAACTTCACGGGCCCCCAAAATTAAATCAAGTTATATATATATATATATATATATATGTAAAATAAAAAATAAAAATAAAACTGGTGTATATCTATATTGTCGTTCACTTCTTCTTAGACGCAGCTACTTTTCGTCTCGTTCTTCCCCCTCACTTCTCCATAATCCCAATTTCTCACATCTCTAACCTAACAGAGTAACAGGTAATTCATCATCATCATCATCGATTCATCGTTGCCCGGTAGCCAATAATCATCATAGTCTGCAATTAGAATTTTGATTTTCTTGTTCTTCTTCTGTTAGTTGTTGTTTTATTGATTTTCTGAATTTCTGGCAGATTTGGGAATTGGGGCAATTGGCATTTGGCAAGAAGGATTTCTGAGACTACTCAGAGTTTCAGACTAGCACCGAAATTTCGTTGGGTAAGTCTAATCATTCTTTGCAAATCCAACTTTTCAATGAATCAATGATTAAGTTTTTTGAGTCTGTTTTCTTTACTTTTTTTCCTTGTTTGATTCGACCGAAGATCATAACTAATTATGAATTATGATATAAGTGCATCCTTGATTCTTTGTTAATTGTTAATGGAATTGGTAACTGGTACTAGTGCCGTAGTGCATCCTTGATTCCTCTTTTTTTCTTTGGTATGCACAAAAGACAAAGCTAGCACTCTTCTTATTTTACATATATCATGAATATATGATCAGCCTTCTTTGTTATAGTCATCATATTTTAGTCATTATATATATATGCTAAATTTTGAAGCTTTTTGGGGGACCAAAATAGTTTGTTTACTGTGCAGAAGAATATTTTTGTTGAGTGAGCTAAATTTTTGTCTTTTGCAGGTTATAATATTATGGCTCCAATTAGAAAATATCCTTCTGGTGCTCAAAAAAGAAAAGAGAAGCAAAAGAGAGATGCATTAGTTAAGCTTCAAGCCGGATCTCTTAGTAAGTACTTCAGCACAAATAATAAACAAGCACAGACTTCAGCTGATCCAAAAATACGTGAGAATGAGAATGAGAAGGATGTTGAAGAACATGATCAGTTAATGAATGAAAATGAGAGTGCATAATCAAGTCAAGGTCCTAATGCCAATGAAAATGGTGATATTAGTCAACCTATAAATGATAGTGGTGGTACGGACGAACCAAATCTTCCAGTGAATGAGGAAGAAAATATCATTGTTGAAGATGATCAAAACAAAGATTCAAGTGCAGAATTTGACTTTCCATTTGACGTTGATGATCCAGGAAATTGGGATACGATTAAACAAAATGTCAGAGATTTTTTAGTTGAAAGAGGTCCTAAAAGAGAGAATGATCTTACCTTTCCGGTTGATGACTTGGGGAGACATTTCAGTCCCACACATTATTTTCGTGTTTTTTCTAATGGTGAAAAGAAGAACAGGAGGTGGTTGATTTACTCAGTTTCGTTAGACAGGGTATTTTGCTTTTGTTGTAAATTTTTCAAGCAAGACCACAACAAGACTTTATTGGGTCAATTTGCTAATGAAGGATTGAATGATTGGAAAAATATGAGTGCAAGGCTTGCAAGCCATGAAAGAAATAGTCCACACATCAGTTGCTTTACTAGTTGGATTGAACTGGAAACAAGATTGAAAAAGAATGCAACAATTGATCAAGCTGTGGAAGAACAAATAAAGGAGAGAGAATATTGGAGACAGGTACTCTTGAGAATCCTAACTGTTGTGAAAAGACTTTCGAAAAATAATTTGGCATTTCGTGGGGATAATGAGAAAGTGCATGAGGAGAACAATGGGATTTTCTTACAAGTGATTGAGATGATTGCTGAATTTGATCCGGTGATGCAAGAACATGTTCGACGTATTTTAAAAAAAGAAACTCATTACCACTACTTGAGTCACAAGATCCAAAATGAAATGATTCAGCTATTAGCAAATGAGGTAAAAAATTCCATCATTGCAACGATCAAAGAAGCAAAGTACTTTTCAGTTATACTTGATTGCACTCCAGATGCAAGTCATGAGGAAAAAATGTCTCTTGTTGTCCGTTGTGTTGATATTACAGCAAGTCCGATTGTGGTAAGAGAAGTCTTTTTGGAATTTTTAAAGGTGGATGATACATCAGGGCTTGGACTGTTTAATGAGCTTGTAAATGCACTGAACACTCTTACACTTGATATTGGTGATATACGAGGACAGAGATATGACAATGGCTCTAATATGAGAGGAAAACACAAGGGTGTGCAGAAGAGACTTCTTGAGGTAAATCCTAGAGCATTATATACGCCTTGTGGTTGTCATAGTTTGAATCTTGCAATTTGTGATATGGCTAATTGTACTCCTAAGGCTGATTATTTTTTTGGAGTGGTACAACGAATATATTCATTCTCCTCATCTTCTACAAAGCGGTGGCAAGTTTTCAGGGATCATGTGGAAGGTCTCACTCTTAAACCATTGTCTGAAACTCGATGGGAAAGTTGTGTTGAAAGTGTAAAAGCATTTAGATACCAAGCTCCCCAAATAAAAGATGTGTTAGCTTACTTGGCAAAAAATGGTGATGATTCCAAAACAAGGTCTGATGCCGAATGCATGGCAACATATGAAATGGAGAATTTTGAATTCTTGTTCAGCATGGTTATTTGGTATGATTTGTTGCTTGCTATCAATACTGTCAGTAAAATTCTTCAGACCGAAGACATGCATATTGATATTGCTATCGAAGAATTGGAAAAGCTTATTTCATTTATGCAGAACTATAGAGAAACTGGATTTGATAAGGCCTTGACCATAGCTAAAAAAATTGCAAGTGAGATGAAAATTGAAGCCATATTCCGTGAAAACAGAATGATTAGAAAAAAGAAGCATTTTGATGATAGCGACAATGAAGAAGAGGTGACACAATCAGCTTTGGAATCATTTAAGGTTAGTTACTTTTATTATATAATTGATCAAGCTCTTTCTTCACTTCAAAGTAGGTTTGAACAATTTAAGAAATATGAAGAAGACTTTGGATTTTTATTTAAGTTGGAGAATTTGAAGTCTACAGATAATAAAAGTTTGATGAACTATTGTATGAATCTTGAAGATTTATTGAAGGATGGTGATGTTTCTGACATTAATGGAAATGACCTATTTTCTGAGTTGCGGTACTTGAAAGGAGCAATACCAAAAGAAACAAAAAGGGCAGTTGGAGTATTGAACTACTTGAAGCAAATGGATGGTTGTTACCCAAATGCTTGGATTGCTTACAGAATTTTGTTAACCATACCGGTTACTGTTGCCTCTGCTGAGAGAAGCTTTTCAAAATTGAAGTTGATCAAATCTTATCTTCAATCAACTATGTCACAGGAAAGACTGAATGGTTTAGCAATGTTATCAATTGAAAAAGATTTAGTTGAAAAACTTGAATATTCAAGCTTAGTTGAAACTTTTGCCGCTAAGAATGCAAGAAGGGTAGTTTTTCAGTAATAACAATATTGATTTTTGTAATTTTGAGTTCTTTACTTGAACTAATATAGTATTTTGGAAAATGATATTGGGATTGCTATATTGCTGTGTTACTAGTAATTGTATATTGTTTAAACTAACCAACTTACTTTTAAAGAGAGAGAAAATTGTGAATATATTTTAAGTTGGGGAGCCCCATTTTTATTTTTCGCCTTGAGCCCCTAAAAACTAAGGGCCAGCCCTGGCTCTGTTCCACCTTTTCTGTAAGGTCTAGATCATGGTCCTTGCTTTCCTGTAGCTTTCTTTGTTTGAATGGATTGCTTATTTGCCAAAGAAAAAAACAAAAAACAAAACCCAAATTTTGGCCATGAATTTAATTGTAAAACCTTAAAAGTGTTGACAAGTACATTCATATTAGTAAAATGATTAAATATGGAGTTCTCAATGTACATAGGTGAACATTTAGGCTTTATTATTGAAATTAAGAAAAAATAATTTAATTTTTTAATCACTAAAGACGTCCATGCCGTCGAAATTATTTTATGCTAATGCGGATATAAATACATTCTACTTTACTCTATTTTCTCTTCAATAAATTCACCATAGCTGTGGACACGAGAATTCAATGGAATAATACATGGGGGCATGTAAGTTGGTGGCCCGCGAATGCTAGTCTCTGGAGCGCCCCCATTTTTCACTATAAAAGCAGTGTTCATACCCCAAGTTAAGTGTCTCTCGAAATGACAATGCCAAAACCACACTCCTGCAAAGAAGGGAAAAAAAATCACTAATGCAATCTACTATACCATCCAGGCTATATAGGTATTGATTTTAACGTTCAACCAAAATTAGATATAATAGTGAAGAACACATAGAATTATTGTCATGCATGGCTTTGGGTGCATGATACAACCAACATGAGATTTTATTTTATTTTTTAATTTGTATCGAAACAACTAAATTCCCACCTTATGGATATACATTAATGTAAAGCAATATTAATCGGGAATACATACCAGGATTAGTTGCTTTGAATCTGATTGCTAACCATCCTCTTTTGGGAACTCCAAAGGTAGTTACTTCAGGAGGATCTACCAAATTATACCCCTTGGGATCAGTCTCATTGTCAAAATTTCCAAAACCATATCCAACCACATAAAAGCTATATCCATGCATATGCATTGGATGATTGACAGAACCGTCCATCACATTAGTCCCTTGGAACACAATTTCAACCGATTCATTGTAGTTCAACACTTTCACCTTTGTCCCTTGTGCTGTGTAATCATAATAGTCGGGGATAGAATCTGCTGTAAAATTATAAAACAAAGTCGGCTGGTCTGGGAAATTTGATTCATAAGCCCCGCTTATGTTCCTGCATCACAATATTAAAACTAGCGTATTCTTAGTTACTCTATTGAAAATGCTTAAATTAACAATTTTGAATACTGATATTAATTACAATAAGTTAGCACACATCTAAATGGAGTCAAGTACAAATGATTTTTTTTCTTACTCATTATTATTTGAATGAGTTGTTCTTCTTTCGCATCAGCTTATATAAATGTTTATAATCATTTCTAACACCTAAGTATGTTAAATATTCTTTGATGTGATAAAGAAATTTAAGAAGATTATCAAAATCGACTTTTGTCAACTTTCATAATTGCTGTTATTTTAGGCTATATATAGATATTTAGAATCAGAGAAAAAAATGGCCAAAAAAAATAACATTAAAAAAAAGCCATAAAAAAGGAACCTGAAAAAAAAAAACACAAACACACAAAATTTGATTGTTTATCTATACTATTATTAAGAGAAGAGACTTTGTTAGCCAAAGTGGGTGTGAACATACAATAAAATTCTTAGACTTTATATTAATTTTAAATAACTTAGTGGTAGTATAGTAAATAGCAAAATTAAAATTCCTATAAAAAAGAAGTTAAATAATTTTTCAGAAAGTTAAGCACTCATGTCTGCAATAACCACCCACAATTCAGATAACATCCCACTTTCTTTTTTCTCAAATTACTTTTTCTTTTCTCAATATAATAATGATAAAAATTTTACACATGCAGAACATGTGAGCAGAAAACTAGTTGAACTCATTGAAAGAAACAAAGTAATTAATACTACTCAAGACGTTGCCTCACATACCTGTGGGGATCACTAGTTATTAGAAAATGTCTATTCTGTAGAGTAGTGATCTACTCCTACTGATCAACGAGTTTGTAGTTAATTATGGAAGAATTTAAATCAAACCGTTAAGAAAAAACTAAAGAATTCATGGTTCCATGTTTTGGCTTTTAGTAATTATTATCTGTTGTTTGATATAAACCCAGCTTGCACTAGTTACACATTTCTTTGTTATGACCATATGATTACCACTAATGCATTCAATACTAGAACTATTATTGAATATCAATCTCACTTTTTCTCTCTCAAATAAGATGCATGAAAAGTAGAGAGAAGAGGAAGAACCTGTAGTAGGCTTCCAAGACATTTGTAGTTGGTTTTGTGTCGACCCAACTAACATTATTTAGGCTTGAAGCGATATTCTCAGTTACTTCACAGCTTGCATGGTCACAAGGAAGTACATTCATCGACACTGTAATATACATTCTAGTAGTGATGTCGAGTGGAACATTTACAGGGTACTCTGGAGTAGCCAAGCTTCTAAGTTGGTATGTGAATTTGAGTGCTGCTGCTTTGTCCAAGTACATAGGAAGAGTAGATGGAAATGCAGGAGATGTCTCGTATGTATAGTCGCCTCTGTATTCTAGGATTGCAGTAACATTTGCATGGTCAAAGTTAACGGTTGAAGGGTTCTCACTTGAGTATTGTCTAATAGCCATATAATATTGGCCAAGAGACTGGTTTGCTACTAGCAAGACATCCATCGTTTGTCCAGGACTTATGACTATGTAAGCAGTGTTTACGGGTTTAATGTAGGCTCCATCTAGTCCAACCACAGTGAGACTATGCTCTGCAACGGCAAAGAAGTGTTCTGCATTCATGTTTCCGTTGACTATACGAAGAAGATATGTCTTGCCGTAATCCACTATACGACGGTACGCTGTTCCTGAAATTATTCAGGATTTTAAATATTAGCAGATTTCAATTTTAACAATATACAACATCATTTTGAAAAAAAATTAATGGAGCATTAAAATCAGTAAAAAAGAGAAAGCATACCATAGGAGCATGCACAAAAATCTCCTGGCTGCCCATTTAAAGTGTAAGCATCTGAATGGGGTAAGTCGGTACCATTTTGTATAGACTCATCGATAAGTTCTTTTATATTTCCTGTGTACCAAGATGCTTCATATATGCAAGCATCAACACAGATAATACAAGGGTTTATTAGTACTTAATTAACATCAATGAAGTAGAATTAGAACCCAAATGGTAAATAGAATCTAGGGTATTATTATTATTATTATTATTATTATCGTCGTCATCATCATCATCGAATCAAACAACTCATATACAACAACTACCTTATTGTGAGTCAAAATCATGACCTCCTACTTATAAAGGGAAGATTTATGCCACTAGACCAAATGGTAATAGGCGGACATATTTTCTTTTGATATAAAAATAGGTATCATTCTCAATTTTCAATTTTCATTCCACACTAGAAATCAAAATCTAATGAAATTTTATCTAATGTTGTTTAACATAATTGCCTATTTCATGAAAATTTGATGAATGTACAAAGTATATATAGTTAGAATTCTTTGATAGTTTTTCAAAAACATATTTATAAATCCAACACTGTAAGTTGTACATTGAAGTTATTCTAATCTCTTGATCATATATCCCATTGTAGATTTATACAATATTGTATGATGTTCATTAGTATTAGTAAGTTATCCTAGTAACACAACATTAAACTGAAGATCAAAAGAAAGAGTTAGTCTCAATATTAAATAAAACGACTCATGCAGATTAATTTTTTTATACCAATTACAAGAACTTCGTCTTCATCAGGTTGGGGAAATGGGAATGTGGTTCCAATAGCAGGCAAGATAACAAAAGCACCATGAACAGTAGCTCTAGTCCAATCACTATGTGCATGCCACCATACAGTTCCTTCTTCTATGGACAATAATACTTCATAGGTGAAGTTTGTTCCAGGTGGAATAGGACATTGTGTGATGTAAGATGGACCATCTGACCAGGGATTTCGTGGTTGCTTTATTCCATGCCTGTATTGTTATAACATAGCAATTTTTTCATAAACATTGCCTCATCTAAAGAAGTCAAAAATAAGTAACTATCATATTAGTATCCCAATTAATTACTTCATCAAATTGAATTAAAGTTCAATTCATAAACAAAAAAAGAATATATAATATCAACTTTTTCATAAACTAAAAGATAAAAATTAGTCAATATTGAAAATGGTTTGTGTAAATTTTGTCAAACATGAGATGAGATTACCAGAATTTTCTGAAAAAATATTGGTCCAAATTCACAGAAATTTATGTTGAAATTAGGGATCTATGCTCTGTTTCTTTCTTTTTTATTTCTTAGTTTTTTTCAAAAAGGGTTCTCAAATAGTGTTGTGCTAGGATTTCTTCGTGCTAATCACTGCACCTATGTCTTGGCCTGACTTAACCTATCCTTGTTGCTCTTTCACTTTGGATTGTTTGTTCTTCATTTGTTTTGAATCTAGGTTTCATTCCGGTGTCTTGTTCTTGATTTTTCCGTCATGGTTAAGAGTTGATTCATGCATGAATAAGTTTTTGTTCATTTATTAGCCAAGGATGAGTTGATTGATCTATCAGCATCAATTAGCTTGAATTGATATTCTTCTCTAGATTTGCTTCATTCTTGCAGCATGGTGTTTAGTTTGGTCACAACCCATGAGGTTTTGTCATGATTATGTTCGATCTTAGTAACTCGCTGGGGGTGTGGTTGGCGTTGCTTGTTGACTGATGGTGGTCAAGGGTGGTGGAGTTTTAGGTTTTGAGGATACAAGCGGTGGTTCACTTGCTTATTTATTCAAATAAGAGGTAGCTCTGGTTGATTTTTCGGCAATGTTTGGTCATCATATAGATTTTACTTTTGATGGACGAAAGTCGGGTACATGGATCAATTAGTTTTTCTCTAGTTCATTCGGGCTAGAATAGTCCCTTGGGCCTTAGTTTGCGGGGAAAGTATTATTTTGAAGGTGATTTTGCGGGGCAAAACTGACATCATGAGGCACCGTCTGCACCAATCGCCATCGCCACCAAATAGGGGAGAAGAAAGAGAGGCTCTGCCACCCTTTCAAATCCAATTTACCGAGCCACTGCATAGCCAGGAATCCTCTTTGTCGAGAGTCAAGGAGTTTGCAGCGCCATCGCAGCCAATCAAGGCCGGTTGCGGCCTTAGGGTTGCTCTAGAGAGAAGAGAGAGCTTTTTTTTTTTTTTTTCATTTCCAATTACAAAGAATTTTGATCTGTAATTATTTTCAGTGCATGCATCAATGCTTAATTCTAGCATAATAGTTGGTGCGGTTGGTTAGGTTTATTTTATGTGTAATTTAGCTTTTATTATCGATACTATATTTAACAGCACTCATTTTGTTAGTCACAGTAGACATGAAAATATTCAAATATCCTCGTAGAATAGATTATACTAAATAATGTTTTTTTTTTTGAAGAAAAATAACAACTCTATTAATAATAATAGGATTACAGCTAACAAATGTAGAAACTATATTAAAATTAAAATTACGAAAACAATACGAGATACAATAAGGCATTGAAAAATAAACCTAGCAACAATAGAAGTCGCATCTAATAAAGCACCGGATGTAAGTCGGATTATGTACAAAGTTACCAATGGTATGACCGACATGCATCTTCCAAGTAATGACTAAATGCCAAATAGATGACAATCTTCCATCACTATATGTAACAAGTGATATGACTAACCAAACATACTCATCGTAAAAACCTACACCAAGTAAAAGACAATCTTCTACCAAAGTAACTAGCGAACCGAAGCTCAAGATACCAAATCATAAACCAAACAAAATTTCAAAGGAAGCCTAAATTAATGTGTAATAAATGAGAGATATAAATGTTTCTGGTTTGTTGGGATATATAGATGGAAGGGTATACAAACTTGTTGGGTATAAATGTATCATTGAATGTTTAAAATTACTTGATGTAAAACAATAGTTAATCTAGTGCGCTTATTATTAAGATATATTTGCTCGGCCTAAATGTAGTTTAGTGGGTTGTCGATTCTTTCAAAATGTCTTTTTCAAAACGACTACTACTGAAATCTTGCCAAATATAAAATGAAAAAAGAAAAGAAAAAAAGAGTACTCCTGAAAAATACTTTGGAAAATTAAGTCACCAGCTAAAATGTTGAACCAATTGTGGAGAATGCTAAATCTGGTTTATATTTCCAGGTTAGCAATAATAAAAAGGAGAGGGACACCTCTTCATGCCATTTGGAATGGAAACAGAAAAAAAAAAAAAAAAAAAGGGGGGGGGGGACCACTTATGCCTGGGATGAATTAGATGAGTACGTAAGAGCTCTATGACAAAGAGCACCTTTTGCAGCTTTCTTTTGCTGCTGAAGCCTGAAGGTGCTTTCTCAGGTTTATTATTATTTTTCTTTCTTCCTCCAATCAAATTTAGATATAAATGAAAAATAAAAGAGGATACAGCTCATAATGAGATTTTATATTCGTGAGGGGAAGCAACGTGATGTTGACCCTCTAGGTTTCAAATCTCACCAAACAATATTAAGATGAGGTGGTTTTGTCAACCGTACTACGTGGCGGTGTGGCTGCCGTACTATGTGACGGTGTGACTGACCAATCAGAGCTTTAGCAGGGGATTATTTTGAGTATTTCAGTTTAAAAGGAATGGACAGTTTCACAATAAGTGAAAAAACTTCTAGTTTTTGATTGATCAACTGCACCGCTGTGGTACGGCTGACCGTATGCAATTTTCTCTATTAAGATTCTTCAATCATATATATATAAAGATACTAGAACTGGCTTTTGCAACAAGGAGATCGAGAGAGAGAGAGAGACTAGTTACCAGTGAATGGTGAGTGCGTAATCTCCTTGGTTATGCACGTTGACATAAACTGTATCACCTTTGTGAACTCGTATCTCCGGTCCTGGGAAACTATCATTCACAACTAAAATGCTCTTTGTCTCACACAGCCTCGTGTAATTTTTCTCCCTTACCTAGCAGTTATATATTTCGTACGCACAACACAAATTAGTTTTGAGAGAGAGAGAGAGTGTGTGTGTGACGAACTGGGAAAAGGGACTTACAACAAAATCATAGTACTGGACTTCGGCTTGAACCAGCAGGGAGAGGAACTGCACCATAAGAAACAGAAACACCAGAAGCTCAGTAGTTGACAATGGGCATGTCTTTTGGTGCTTCATTTTTTTGGTTCTGGGATTACTCCGAAGAAGATGGAGCGCTAGCCAGACTCTAGAACACGCTTTCTATTTAATTATGAGCAGTCAATCATCCATGGACTTTATAAAGCCATCACATCCATCCCCCGTCCTTGATATCTTTTGTAACCAACTTTCAGAAGAGTGTGTGTTGACTGAAAGCTTCAATTCCCAATCAATTCCAGCAAAAATGAACCGGCCAAGAGGTTGGACCAACCACGGAAGAAGAATACAAAAAACAGTGGGGACATTCTTTCGAACTTCGATCATTTCCGAAATTTGAAGACGTTGAGGTTGAAGATTTTGTTCTTGCTTTTTGCAATTTTTTAAATTATTTTTTTATCAAATGGGTTAATTAATATATATATGGAAGAAATCGTTACACGTACCATTAATGATATAAACAGGAGTCACTACTATCCATCTGTTCTTCCCTTTTGACTCATAGCTTCAATTTCCATCTGAAGAGCCGATCTGACATAGGAAAAGGCCCCTGCTCCACAGCTAAACACACACCGAGATCATTGCTCCACTGCTCTCCTCAGTCCTCAATAATGAATTATTGCACGTGATGGATTCGAATAAATATCGTCATTACTTCAATAGCGGCATTTTTTTAACCAATATCATGGCCACAACAATTTGGAGTTATTATCAAACTCTGAAAGACCTCCGAGAGCGAGTACACGCCTCACGTTCCCTGTCTTGGTTGTTCAAAGGGTTGGCTGTCTCTTTTAGTGAGTAAGAGAGGTAATGATTTAATGTTCCAGGGACTAGATAGTGAACTTGTCGGTTTAGTGGTTTACAATCAATGACTGGAAAAAAAAAAGTGGGTTGCTTTATTAAGAATCTTTCATAATAATGAGATATTCTTACGTAGAACAAACATATTAGGTGATTGGCCGGTAGGGCTGCCTAATCAGACAATCAGTGAACATGACAAGAGATGTTTTGAGTATTTTATTTTAATAAATAAGGATAAATTCGGAACACACTTAAAATTTTCTAAATTTTAATTGGACTGACCCACCGCCGCATGATACGTATACCCTTCATAAGAATCTCTCATAATATAAAATGCCATCTTAGGGAAAACGATGCAAAAACTTCAGCTAGAGCAAAGTCCAAGGTATTTTATTTTAATAAATAAGGATAAATTCGGAACACACTTAAAATTTTCTAAATTTTAATTGGACTGACCCACCGCCGCATGATACGTTTACCCTTCATAAGAATCTCTCATAATATAAAATGCCATCTTAGGGAAAACGATGCAAAAACTTCAGCTAGAGCAAAGTCCAAACTGGCCTAATTAACCAAATGATTGTTTAGCCAATGATGGATTTCAATTGAACTTCAAAATGAGGTAACAGTTGGTGTATCATCTTACAAGTGCACGTACAAGAGGGTTCTAGTATAGTGTATGCTATTTAATTGGAAATTTTGATCAAAACATAATTTTTTTTTGCCCAAGACATGCATAACTAGTTATCACATATGTTTTATTATTTTCGATTGTTGTTGTTTAACCATGCATACTTCATTCTCTCTCCTTCCTCCCACACCGACTCTCCTCCACCTTCTTCCCTACCCTTTCTAGTGGTAGCTCTCTGCCCCGACGGTGGCAAGTATGATTTCCTTTCCTTACCAAAATTCTTCTTCTAACCTTTCCTAATTTTCCAATTTCAGAATACCCATCCCTACTATTCCTCTGTTCTTCCCTTTTCTTCATCTTTCCCATCGCCCCTCTTCCTTCTCATATCCTTTCCATCAATTCTCTATTTTCTTTTTCTTTCCTCTTCCTCTATTTCTCAAATCTCTAATTCTTCATGCTTAAGATGCACATCCTCCTCACCCATCAGACTCAACTTCACTGATTGTTC
The DNA here is from genome assembly GCA_002564525.1 of Rosa multiflora. Classification (NCBI taxonomy): domain Eukaryota; kingdom Viridiplantae; phylum Streptophyta; class Magnoliopsida; order Rosales; family Rosaceae; genus Rosa; species Rosa multiflora. The sequence goes on from BDJD01002581.1 coordinate 84,801, forward strand.
TCTAGTCCTTCGGAGCTCCAACGTCAGTGTCATGTTGTTTGTCTCTTTAAACGGGGTTTTCCCGGCACGTAAATCCGATGAATATTGTAGTGTATCACTACTAGAATTTTCCCATATACATCGGCCAGAAACCGATGTAAAAAAAAAATTTGTACCCATGTGTTAGTGGGTGATGTAAAAGATCGCAAAAAAATAGACATCGGTTAAAAACCGATGTCCAATATAATAATAAACATCGGATTATGTTCCAGAATCGATGTTAAACTGCTATTATCACAAATTGGTGTTCTTAGATATTGTTAAACCTTCATATTTATACATTTAATGCTTAACGAAATATAAGTCCAACAACACTAGTATTCATTTTAACATCGTTACTCATTCTAGAAACTATGTGTTATATTCTTTTACACATCGGTGTTTTTGAAGTTTGTCTGCTGTTTATAAGCTTTACGGGTACTTGCCATATATCACACTATTTAAGATTGAATCTACATTCTTTTATTACGCGACTGATGTTCATTAATCTATTAAACATCGTTTCCTTTTATGAAGCGATGCCCATTTTTCTATTAAACATAAGTTTTTGAGGTTGGCACCGATGTTCGTACTTATATTAGACATCGTTTTTCATTTAATAAATAGATGTCCATTGATTTGTTTTACATCATTTCTTACTTAATAACTCGATGTCCATTGGATTGTTTTACATCGTTTCTTACTTATTAAGTCGATGTCCATTGAGTTGTTTTACATCGTTTCTTACTTAATAACTCTATGTGCACTGAATAATGAGACATCGATTTTTGTTTCAAATCTGATGTATCATCTCTTTAATGACATCGTTTTTGTAGTTTAATACTGATTTGAAATAGACGTTTATACATCATGTCCTATACATGAGCATGATCGATGTTCGCTAACTTTGTAATTGCTACTACAAAATAGATCTAATCCACATTTGACAACATGAAATTCCAAATAATTTGAATATGGGGCATTGCATTAATTTGTATCCAACATTAGACTTATGTTAATAGTTCAAAAAATAGACAAAAAGACCCCAACCTAGTTCAAGGCTAGCCTAAAACATACCATTGCAATAAGCGTACATGTAGTTTTGTTCACAGTTGCTGCAACAGTACAACTAAAGCTAGCTAGACTTACTCAAAATCATATACAATCCTAGTGGAAGAGCATTAGTCTCATCTGCAAGTACATCAACAACAGAAGAAGTCCTTTGTACCGGTGAAGGTGGAGCACTCTAGCATTTATGTTTGCTTTCAGGTTCCATTAATTTGTTGCGAGTTCTCCGAATGATTGCCTCCCACTTTGGTATTGGTTTGTTATCCTCTGCTCAAAATATATTCCTAGCATTCAAAAGAACAACCTCTTGAAAATTGAACGATATAGCTGATACATAAGTGCCAATCAAAATTACATTAAAACTTTCTTAGCAGCCACGATATTGGTTATATCTACACTATTAACTACGTTTAGATAGACTATCTAATATTAAGGCAGATCTGAACCAATAAATATCATATATATGTACATTATTAGACAAGAAGAATGTAAAAGCACTCCAAAATATCATAGAACAAGCAGCTCATTTTTAAAATTGCCAAGTTGTTTCTTTTTCGAGGAACCCCATCATTTTTAAGGTCCAAGGTTGCAGCAATGATATCACCTTGTAGCCCCCCAAATAAAAACAAACTAATTGCTTTATCATACAATAGAAATACTGGATTATAGCGCAGATTGAGCATCTAGAAATGGTTATTTGAGATCTGATTTGTAAAGTAAAACTGTGCAACAGAAATGCTAATGTACAAAGCCAAATTTGTCTGTGGTATAAATCTTTCATATGAACTCCAAATGGAGCCAGGCTGGTTTCATATGAAAGCTGGGAATGCCTACATTTTAAATACTGGTGTCGTCAAGCAAGATTGTACATAAATAGATGCAAAAGGAAACAGAAAGAACATGACAGTGATACTGTTTTCAGAAATTCCTACAACAGACCTGTAACTTTGAAAAATCATAACTAATTATAGAAAAATCATTTTTAGGAGATTCCAAGTCTCAAATACACTGTAACAAGTCCACTACAAATTCTCAGGAGAAAATAACTTCAAATTATTAACAGAAAATTACAGTTTTACAGAAAGAGTTTATATAACTGTAGTTCCTAATTTTCCTCTCTTATGTCTTAATTGTAGTTTCTAAAATAATTTATATAAGTGATAGTCCAATTTGATAAGTACACCCAAACTCATATATAGTTTTAAAGAAAAGTGAGAACCGAAAGACAAACAGTCAAAGATCATGTATTAGTTCAGTTTGTCAAAACTCAAGCTATTTGGAAATATAAAATTGAAACAGAGTATGAGTTAATAACATTACAGAACTAAAAGCTTATTCCAATTGGTTTCTATAAGAACAAAGCTTAATCCAAGAGAGGCTAAAAGATATCCAGACGTGTATTTGAATATGAAGAGCTGCAAATCAATAGAAAGTAATCAAAGAATTGAGATTGAAATTCATAAGGCGTACCCTTTTTAACAAGCAAATCAGAGGAGAAAGGGTGAGAATTCCAGAAAAAATGATAAGAACAAGCATAAAGAGACCGAGGAGAAGGAAAAGATTGAAGAAGGGAAAAACTTGGTTAAGCCCATTCAATGAGTAACGATGAGAAAGAAAAGATTGAAGAGAAAAAAAGAAAAGATTGAAGGAAAAAAAAGAAAAGAGCAGAATCGATAAAGTTTAAGAGGGAGCAAAGAAAGTATGTAGCTTTGCAAAGAGAAAGAAGCTAATTTTCATAGGTTTATATATTTCAGTAAAGAGACAAAAAGATTCATACCCTATTCTCTGAAAGAAACTTGTGAAGAGGAAAGCAATAGAAAACTGAGACTTTGTATGAAGAGCCAAGCTGCAACAATGAAAATGAGGGTAGGAGGTCGAGTTAAGTTCATGTTTCCCATGTAAAAGAAACAATTAATCTCTGGTTTTAAAAACTAGTAACAAAGAAACCATTTGTTTTTGTTTTTGCGAAGGAAGCACTAGAAGCTACCCAATTTGAACGGAAATATTCAATATTGTTTAACACAATTTGCACTATTCCATTAGTACAGTTGCTACTGTCTTGGCATATTCACTCATTTTCCAATCTAAACTCAAAACACCCAACCAGAGGGGCATATAGAACCAAACCATAGCTACAAAGCCCACACTATCAACCTAATACTAAGAAATGCTGCTAAAATATAACAATGTTGTAAATAATTATGGCTAATATCATGTAAATAGATGGAGAGTCATATATGCCTTTCACTATAGATTAGTGATTGATAGGATTGTGAAAAGGAGTAATTGACGCTGCTATTAGACGTTGCTATTAAACGTTGCCTATTTGTATACATCATGTACTCCTATATAAACCCCCTCATGGTGAGATGAATGGATACAATCTGATTCTCTGTGTCCAAAATCTCTCTCTCTCTCTCTCTCTCTAAAAAATTTTTTGTTTTACAACACGTTATCAAAACGAAGCTCTAACCCAAGCCCTAGCCAGAGAAAAAAAACCCCCCCTGCTGCAACCAAAAAATTTTTTTGTTTTACAACACGTTATCAAAACGAAGCTCTAACCCAAGCCCTAGCCAGAGAAAAAAAACCCCCCCTGCTGCAACCCTATTGGAGTCGTTTTGAGACCTGTACACCATTCGAAGTGGGAGCTGTTTAGAAGAGAATATGCTCCGTGTTCATGACTAGCTCTAAGATTTGGATCGAATAGCTTTGAGATTCGGGATTTCCTACCAAAAGAGGCGATTGATTGGAAAAGAAAAAAATTAGGATACTTTGGCCGTATCTATTTCTAGCACTTGGTCCAGTACCACCAAGTGCTAGAAATGACAAGGATCGTCTAGTGGCGCAAGAATTTTCTCAACGCCCTGTGGTTGATTACGAGAAGACGTATTCTCCCGTAATGGACGTCATAACATTCCACTACCTTTTCAGTTTGGTAGTTTCCGAAAAACTGAATATGCAGCTTATGAATGTGGTCGTAACTTATCTCTATGGGGATCACGATACAGAGATATACATGAAAGTTCCTGAAGGACTTATGATACCCGATGCAAATAGTTCTAGACCACGGAACACACTCTCCATTAGTTTTGAGGCGTTCACTTTATAGATTGAAAAAATCTAGACGGAGGTGGTATAACCGTCTAAGTGAATATTTGATCGGGATGGGATATGTGAATAATAAACTATGCCCATGCGTGTTTATTAAGGAAACAAGTTCCGGGTTTGCAATTATAGCGGTCTATGTCAAAGACATGAATTTGATTGATATTCCTGAAGAGATCAAGGAAACCGCAAAGCACCTGAAGTCGGAATTTGAGATGAAAGGCCTTGGGATAACAAATTATTGTCTCGACCTGGAGCTCGAGCACAGTGCAGATGAAAAATTTGGTCCATCAACCAAATTACAATCCAGAAGATGTTAAGATACTTTAATGAGCATAAAAGCAAGCACACCCATGGTCGTCTGAAGTCTAAAGAGAACCGTATCGTTCTGCAAATGATAACGAAGAGATATTGGTGCCAGAAGTCCCATATCTAAGTGGAATAGTCGCATTATTGTACTTGGCTTAGTGCCCTAGACATGACATCTCATTCGATGTGAACTTGTTAACTAGATATAACTCTACGCCAACACGCTGCCACTGGAATGACATAAAAGACATTTTTCGGTACCTTAGAGGTACGGCAGATATGGGCTTATTCTATCCCTATGCAACAAGGAATGGATCAAACCCCCTTGATCCTCAGAATGATGCTCGCCTTATTGGATATGCTGATATAGACTATCTATCAGACCTGCACAAGGCACGTTCCCAAACTGTTTATGTCTTTACCATTGGGAATACTGCAATTTCTTGGAGGTCTATGAAATAAACACTTCTTTCCACCTCTTCGAATCATGCTAAGATACTACTAGCTCTTCAAGAAGCAATATGTGAATGTACAGGGCTAAGAGCCGTTACAAAGCATGTTCGAAGCACATGTGGACTGCATTCCACCACTGATGAACCAACCATTATCTACGAGGATAATGCTGCTTACATAGAGCAGATAAAGACAAGTTTCATCAAAGGAGACAACACCAAACATATTGTACCAAAGTTCTCATTCAATCAGCAATAACAAGAGCATCAGAAGATTGAAGTTAAGCAGATTTGATCTGAAGACAATCATGCAGACTTCTTCACCAAGTCACTACCAAAGTATACATTCCAGAAGCATGTTCAAGATATTGGTCTACGTAAACTATTTGAATTACCTAACTTGTAATTTTCAAGGGGAGTCGAAATCAGGGGGAGTATCCTGAAGCATACTCACTTGACCACGTGTACTCTTTTTGTCCTTCGTCCAGGGTTATTTTGTCCTACTGGGTTTTGTTACCTGGCGAAGTTTTAACGAGGCACATCTTTAGTATGGTCACCCCAATTATAGTACATCCTGAAGATGCTTTGATTTGACATATATGCATTTGCTCATCTTTTCCCTTCGACCACGGGTTTCTCCCACTGGGTTTACCGGGCAAGGTTTTGGTGTAGCAACTCTAATGCATCCCTCTTGTAGACATACTATCTACTTATGATGCTGATAAGAAGACTTCACCTATCTCTATTGTGATACGACTACTCCACATTCACGCGTGTTGTGCTCTTTCTCTCCTAAGACCAAGGTTGTTTTTCTCCCAGAGGGTTTTTATTACTTGGCAAGGTTTTTGACGAGGCAACTTAGAAGCGCTCAGCCTAGGCAACACTATTGACATGAAATATCCAAGGGGGAGTGTTGTAAATAATTATGGCTAATATCATGTAAATAGATGGAGAGTCATATATGCCTTTCGCTATAGATTAGTGATTGATAGGATTGTGAATAGGAGCAATTGACGTTGCTATTAAACGTTGCCTATTTGTATACATCATGTACTCCTATATAAACCCCCTCATGGTGAGATGAATGGATACAATCTGATTCTCTGTGTCCAAACTCTCTCTCTCTCTCTCTCAAAATTTTTTATGTTTTACAACAAACAAGACCCAGTTCTGAACTTTTGGACCAACTAACTCCAAACTCTCTTCCTCTCTAGTCAACTCCAGACCACCCAATCTCAAAAGCAAAACAAAATCAACAGTTTAAACTCAAAACTGATTCACATGCTTATCCTACCAATTTATAAGCAAGAACATTTCAGCCAAGACAAGGTTACCATACAAAGACTAGAATAAAGCAATTAAAACCAAAATTGCATAGCTCACAAATTCAATTGGTACAAAGATTGGAAGAAAGCAAGACACACCAAGCTTCAATTTCTCAAATTCTGCCACAAGCAAGGGTTTTGGGTATTGACCTTGGTATTTGACACCTTATCTGATGCCTGATGATACTCCTTGCATTACTGCACTACTGCTTCATCTCTTGCAAGCAAAGCTGATTTACAACAAACATATATGTTGTCATTTGAGCTATTAATTTACACTACTTGGTAGGTTCTTTTAAAATCTATTTAAAACCAGCTGCCAACTAAAATTTTGCATCTTTGAACCGCATTTCTGAATTTTAAAGGCAACTAGTTAAAGCTCAGTTCTAATATCAGATATCTTGCATCTCAAAACTTTGAAAGTTGAAAACGTAAACCAACATCACAACTAAGCTGAAAGCTAGGATTCTTGAAGTAATAGCTAGAGAGAAAATATAGAGGAATTGAAGAGAGATTTTTCTATTACAGTGATTCTGTTACAACCAACACTCAACAAGAGAGAGAGAGTAGCTATTTATACAAGTGAACAAGTGAGCAGAATTGTGACACGTGTAAACCAGCTGTAGGCAACTTAATCACATAAGCATGTACGTAACAAACTAAGTAACAATTAACTCTAATTAACCCTAATTAGCTAATTAGCAGACAAACTAATCTTCTTCGTTAACACCCCTTCTCAGCTTGATGAATGGGAGCAGACAGCAAGCTGGAACACAAGTAAAGATGTTGAGGAGAACACAAGCCCTTGGCAAACAAGTCAGCAAGCTGCTCCTTGGAAACGACAAACTGTAAACGAAGAGAACCAGCTTTAACTCTGTCTCTGGTAAAATGAACATCAACTTCAATATGTTTTAGCTTAGAATGATAAACAGGATTAGTGGCTAGAGCTAAAGCAGAGATGTTGTCACAGTGAAGAGTTGGAATGCTATGGAGCTCAATGTGGAGATCATGAAGTAAGTGTTGTAGCCACTGAAGTTCAGATGTGGTGTCTGCCATGCTGCGATATTCAGCCTCAGTTGAGGAGCGAGACACAACTGTTTGCTTTTTACTACACCAGGAAATAGGAGACTGATTGAGTAAAATAACAAAACCAGTCGTAGATTTCCAATCATTTGGATCACCTGCCCAATCAGCATCGCAGTAAGCTTGAAGATGAAATTGTTGTGGCTGTTGAAAACCCGTCCTGAAATAAATGCCATGATTGATTGTTCCTTTGACATATCGAAGAATCCTTTTGGTTGCTAACATATGAGCCTCAGTGGGAGAGTGTAAAAATTGGCATACAGAGTTGACACTATAGGCTATATCAGGTCGGGTGAAAGTAAGATACTGTAAACAGCCCACTAAGCTTCTAAAGTATGGAATATCTGTTGCATTCAAAGGAGGACTGCCATCTTTATACAACTTCACACCAGATTGACAAGGAGTTAGATGTGTGTGACAATCATCCAGTCCAGCTTTATGAATCAGCTCAGTGGCATATTTGTGTTGAGAGACAAAGAGGCCATCAGAAGTGTAGTTTATTTCAAGACCTAGAAAATAGTGAAGTCTACCCAAGTCTTTCATATCAAATTCAGCCTGTAAAGCCAGCTTGATTTTAGAGATAAGCGCTTCACAATCACCAGTAAGAGTTATATCATCCACATACAACAGAAGATAGGCTTTGGAACTACCGGATGTCTTAACAAATAATGATGGATCAGCATGCGAACATTTGAAACCAAGACTAGGCAAGAAATTAGTGAACCTTTCATTCCAAGCCCTTGGTGCTTGCTTTAGACCATATAATGATTTTCAAAGCTTACAAACAAGATGAGGTTGAGAGACATCTTCAAATCCTCCAGGCTGAGCCATATAAACTTCTTCATTCAGAAGACCATGCAGAAAAGCATTCGTTACATCCATTTGGTGGAGAGTCCAACCAGATTGTGCAGCTAGGTTCAAGATTAACCTGACAGTAGTGTGTCTTACTACAGGAGAGAATGTTTCATCATAATCAACACCATATTCTTGGCCAAACCCCCTGGCAACAAGTCGAGCCTTGTGTCAAGATATTGAACCATCAGCATGTCGCTTTATCTTAAAAATCCACTTGCAGGACACCAAATTTTTGTGTGGAGGCAATGGAACAAGAGACCAGGTCTATTGTTTTATTAAGGCATCATACTCCTCTTGCATTGCATTTTTCCAAACTGGACATTGCATAGCCAACTTATAATTCCGAGGCTTTGAGTTTTGTAAATCATCAGAAGATGCATTATTCAAGATGGATAAGTAACACTTCTTTTTCAGAATTCCTCTCTTACTTCTAGTGAGCATACTATGATCATTGACTGTAGACTCAGAGAGACCTTGAACAACTGGATGTAAGATATTAGAGCTGGAGATTTGTGCAGTTGAACTATTTGGAGCACAGTCAAGAAGAAGAGATATAGAACCATTGCCTGGTTGAGTGTTAACTGTAATAGTACCAGTATTATCGCCAAAACTAATGGAAGTGTTAGACTCAGGATGGAATGCAGGATTGATGGACTGATCATAACCAGTGGATGGTGGAATTAAGCGAACAGGAGAAATATTTTGAGGAGCATTTTCATTGTGGTCAGGAACAGAAGAGAAGCTAGGAGATTGAGTGGCAACAGATACTTGAGATGATGAACTAGTGCGATGATGATGAAGATCATGTACAGTGGTTGAGATAGGTACCTGATGTAAAATGGTGCTGACGAGGGCAGGTGCTGCAAGATGCTGGGAGGTGTGAGACTGAGCAATATTGGAGAAAGAGTTAGTAGTCTGCAATTTTGCAAATGGAAATTGTTCTTCTTCAAAGAACACATGTCTGGAGATAATACATTCTTGCTTGACATATTGTAGCAAATGTACCCCTTATATCCTGCTGCAAATCCAATGAACACACACTTTGTAGTCTTTGGTTGAAGCTTGTTACTGTTGTAAGGAGTCATGAGTGGATAGCAGGCACATCCAAAAACTCTAAGCAATTTTAGTGATGGAACTTTACAGTAGAGTTTCTCAAATGGTGATTTCATAACCAATGTTGCTGTAGGCATCCTGTTTATCAAGTATACAGCAATTGCACATGCATGGTACCAGAAGATTGAAGGAAGATGAGAATCCTGTAATAAAGTGATAGCAGTCTCTCAAATGTGTCGATTCTTCCTTTCAGAAGTTCCATTCTGTTGTGGGGTGTAGGGGCAAGAAATCTGATGTGTAATGCCTTGTTTACACAGAAATTCTTTAAATCTATTTCCTGTAAATTCTCCTCCTCCATCACATCTCAAACATTTAATTGAAGTTGAAAATTGAGTGCCAACAAAAGCACAAAGAGACTGAAAATAGCTAAGTACTTCAGATTTATTTTTCATTGGAAAAATCCAAGGATATCTAGTACAATCATCTATGAACAATACAAAAAATCTGTATCCATCTAAAGAAAGATGAGGAGATGGACCCCAAACATCTGAATGAACAATCTCAAATGGAACTTGACTTCTAGACTGAGATGAAGAAAAAGGTAGCTTGTGAAATTTCCCAAGAAGACAGGCTTCACACACTGAAGAATCCTTGTCTGGTATACTTGAAATGTTGCACTTATTTAACATACTATGAACTATCTCATTTGTAGGATGTCCAAACCTTTGATGCCACAAAGAATGCTTGACAATTCTTCCAAGGTTAGCAGATTTATTTTGTGGATTGAACTGACTGTTATTTGAACCATCTTGTTCTTGAAGAATCAGTGGCAGATCAAAAGGTATTGGATATAAGCCTTGATTACTCAGTCCCTTGTACAACACCTTTCCCAGTACTTTGTCTTGTATCACACACATGAACTCATCAAACCAAACAGAACAATTGTTCTGTTTGCACAACTGATATATTGAGAGTAAATGTACAGCAAGTTCAGGAATAAGAAGCACATTATTCAGTTTTAATCTTCCCAGATGTGAGTTACCAATATGTGTGATATTTAAAAATTTACCATCACCAATCTGCACAGAATCTGTAGCATTATATGGAGCAAGGTTGTTGAGAAGCTGCACTTCACTTGTCATGTGATTGGTTGCACCAGAGTCAGCTAACCAATATTGAGGTGTATTCTTACTTGAAGATGAAGCAAACATTGCTACTCCCTGCTGCTGGAAACCTTGTGGAGCATTTTGGAACTGTTGAGATGGTTGAGTCTGCATGGTTTGCATAATTTGAAGTTGTGGAGCAGACTGTTGTTGTTGACCAGGAAAGCCAAAGATGTAGTAACATCTATCCGCAGTGTGATTTGGTTTACCACAACATTGGCATCCAGTGATATTCAAGCTGCCTGGCTGAGAGGTTTGAAAATTTGGTAGACTCCTGCATGTTTTTGCACCATGACCTGGTTTGCCACATAGTTGACAAGTAAGTCCAGTCCCTCCTACATTTGGTCTGAAGAAGGTGTTATGAAACCCTGCATTTCCTCTATTCATGCCATTGTGAAAGTTGGAGTTTCCTCTGTATCCTCCAGTGTTGTTATTGAACCTGGCATTGTTGTTGCCAAAAGGACCAGTAGGTCTACCAGCATAAAAACCAGTCATGGATTGGCTAGGATCAGTCATGGAGAATGAATTGATCTGAGGAATGCCACCATATGGTATAGCTGGAATGGAAGTATATGGAGTTTGTGATGACAGGTGAATGTTGTTGTTGGCTGGAGTAGTTAATAGAGGACCAAAGCCAGGTGGCACAGTAGGAGCTTGAGACTGTAAGCTCGAGGAGGAAGCACCATTAGTGTTGTCAGATGCAGGAACAGAACTAGTATTTTTGGCTATCATTGCTGTAAGAGATGAGGTTGATGATGATGCTTGAACTTCACTTTCTATATCAATCTCTGCAGCCTTAAGTAGTGTCTTAAGCTCACCAACAGAACAAGCAACAAACTGAGCCCTGATAACAGTCTTGATAGCAGCATATTCAGAAGGCAAACCTCTCAACACTGTAACAACAATATCCTCATCATCAACAAATACTCCCACTGTTTCAAGTGCATCTCTGGCAGCCTTGATCTTATCCATGTAAGTTTCAATATCATAACCTCCTTTCTTTAGATTATGCAGATTAGACTTGAGTTGCATAATATTTTGTCTATTAGGTGCTGCAAACTTGAGTTTCAGCCTATTCCACATGTCTTGTGCAGACTTGCTTCCAACAGTGCATGACATGGCCACAGGACTAAGAGTTTGACCAATCATATTAACAATGCTTTGATATTGTATTTTCCAGTTAGTATACGCAGCTGATACCCATTTCCAGAGCCATCAGATGCAGACACAAACTGAGTGGGGCATGGATTGGAGCCATCAATATATCCATATAGATTTTGACCTTTAAGGAAGGATTCTATACGAAACAGCCATGTAGGGTAGTTGGACTCATCAAGTAAGATATTTGGAAGATACACAGTAGTCTGAGTAGTAACAGTAGAGGCTTGAGTTGTAGAAGCAGTCATCTTGGTAAGAGAAGAAGTAGAGACTAAAATCGAGTGTATATTTGTGCAATACTAGTATATCTCAGGTTTTGAAACCTCACAAAGTATCAAAGAATCAACAATCTTCACAAATCTTCACAATTCTTTTAGAAAAGTCTAGGGTTTTGAAACCACATAGGATTATATCAAATTATAACAACTTTAGCACCTTCAATTGCACAATTATGACTTCAATTTCATAATTATGGCTTGTGGATGAGTTCATACTAACAATATTTCAAGGACTAGAGTATCGAACCTCAGGAAGTATGAAATTTCTCACAACTATTCAATCAAGTAGCTAGGAACTTGCATAGATTCACAATCAAACTCTGAATATACAAAAATCGAAGCTTCACAGTCAAGAAATCACTCTGAAAATTTGTAGATCTAGATTTTCCTTCTTCAAGAACTCGAAGACTTATCTGAAATGTGCAGAAGACGAAACCGAGCACAGACGAAGCAAGATTAGTAGACTTGAGAAGCAGAAGCAAGCATGAGCAAACCTGAGGTCGTGACCTGCGCGACTGATACCATGAAAGCTAGGATTCTTGAAGTAATAGCTAGAGAGAAAATAGAGAGGAATTGAAGAGAGATTTTTCTATTACAGTGATTCTGTTACAACCAACACTCAACAAGAGAGAGAGAGCAGCTATTTATACAAGTGAACAAGTGAGCAGAATTGTGACACGTGTAAACCAGCTGTAGGCAACTTAATCACATAAGCATGTACGTAACAAACTAAGTACCAATTAACTCTAATTAACCCTAAGTAGCTAATTAGCAGACAGACTAATCTTCTTCGTTAACATAAGCAAGGGATGGACCTATATAACCGTATATGAGTTGGTGGATGTATATATAAAAGACAGTATTCCAACAAACCTAAAATTACACAACTTTTTAACCAGATATACACAAAGAAAGACAGTCATAATGGAATCCCAGGAAAGACAGTCAAAGAAAGACATGTTGTGGACAAGCTATAGACAGAAATATGTCGTGGTGTGACTTCTACTCATACCATGGTTTTTAGGATTCCAGCCTTGTCTCTTTATTGTTCAGAAGTCAGTTTTTATTTTTAAGACATTGTGTGAATTGTATACACACGACAGTTCTTCCAGCATAAAATGTGGTGTGATGACCTAAAAGTTCAGTGTATGTGTGCCTTCACACGACATATATAACTCGAACCGTTGTATTGTGACATTTGAGACAATGGTTTTTGCTAATACTTATTGTCTTTGTGTGCATCCAACAATGATATCAGTACGAACCGTCGTGTGAATTGTTGAAAATTTGTTTGATTCAACCCTATAATCCTCATCAGACAACGTATTTTCCTTTTTTCCTATTGTTGTTTTATTTGGTAATGGCAAGATTCAGATTTAACTGGAACCAAAAATTGACCAAATGAACAATAATTTTCGTATAATAAATAGCTGTTATAATCCCATAAATGGATCCGATAATGCAAATTGTATCCAAAAAATAGAAAAAATCACATCTACGGATCTCTCATACCAAAAAAAAAAACATCTACAAATGTGGCTAAAATAGTCTCATCCGTACATGATCACATCTATAGAAGAAATGTAAATCAGGCCAACCCAAAAAGGACCAACATCTTGCCTAATGCACTTCAGACCTTGCATATACCCAAACAAGACCAACAATGATTCATCCTAGCACAGTTCCCAACAATGATTCATAATTTGCGAGTTCATCACGCAGTTCATCAACTTCAGCGTTTGTTGCGAACTAAAGAGAGGTGGTGGATGAGTGCCCCATAGTGATCCTCATTGATAATTTAATGTGCGCCAGGCAAGTCTCCATAATGCAGATTCCCCCTAAAAATAAAAAGATGGAAACGTCTTATGTTGCTAAGGCTGTATGAGATATTACAGTAAACATACTAACCTCAGGAACTATCCTATTGAGGAACCTCTATGTATCAGTACGAACATAAGAGTTAGAGTTCTCATTGATAGTAAGAGGAGTACTTATGTGCGGTGCTCAAAGAATAATCCAAATAAAAACCCTCATGACCAATTTACCTGTATAATTTTCTCGGTACCAGTTTCAGCAATGAAATCAGGAAGCTGTAACGGTTGTTTCTCGATACCATGTTTACCCTGCAAAATCAATCAAGTCTCGATGAGATACTAGTAATGGTATAGTTCTTTACTCAAATCAGCAATCTACTATATTAAAATTATAGATGAAGTCCAGAGCACTAAGCATTATGGGATGGCCTCTAAAAGTTCAAAGCAGATACATTGGTACCTTTAAAATGAATAAAATGTGTACAATATGCTAAGTATATCCCCAAATATGGCCTTAGTTATGCTTATATCCCTCAATCAACACTAGCAGATACATATGAAGATAAATCAATCAAGGGTGACTTTTGCCAAACACCTATTACTAGTAAGATATTCCTGGCTTTTCAATTTGTTCACAGAATACCTAGAACTGCAGGTGAGCAGGTTTATGTTCTTTTGTTAAATAAAACTGGAAGAAAGTTAGTAGTAGAGGAGGACCACAGCTTAGAGAAAGTGTTAATTTAGCATTCCTATATTCCCATATTATTCTGCATTTTCAATTCTATACACTACATTTCGATGACTTCGTGAACATGTTATGCACTCAGAAGCTCATAATTTATGAACCACTAATTAATCTAAACCAAAGTAGAATTAGAAAAGCTAGGTAGATCTAATTACTAGATTCAGTGTGTAAGAAATTCATGTACGATTTCAAAAACACCAGCAATTTAGGATCAGCTGTAGTTGCATCCCACACCTGGAAACATATTAACAGTTAAACAATCTTAATATCAAAGCTGGCATATAAACCAAGTTGAACAAACTCAATGCCAAAACCCTATGTATAAACTCCCAAAATTTTGAGATACAATAATTGAAAAATTGAAAAACTAGTGAGAAAGCTGACCTCCACAAGGTCATTGAGGATATCAAATGCCAATGACATGGCCCTTTTGGGGAAAGGGATAGAATCTGCAAAATCCATCAAACCAGCTCAAAAAAGCAGCAAAAATTAATAGCAATCAAATCTCAATGACTACAAGCACAGACCAAATTCTCTACCAAAACAAAATCAATAGCAGACCCTGTCCTGGTCCTTCCAAAGCTTTTGAATAACTCTAAGCAACTTATGTAAATGAATAGCAGACCCTTAAAAATTATATGATTAAAGCTTTTTCAAAAACTAAAATGATTAATAAAGCAAAGACCAGTCATACATGTGCACCTGCAAACCAAGCTATAATTAAAGCAAAAGAAGATCTTCATCTTTAATGCCAACATCCCTTATCTTTTCCCCCACAAAAAAACAATCAAATTATTAAAGCAAAAGAGAATCCTCAGCTTTTTGACTTTTCTGATCCATCAGATGCCTACTTTCCTAATCTCTTCCTCACATAGAAAGGCCACTAATTAATTAAAGCAAAAAGGAAAATCCTCATGTATTATTTAAGAAACAAAAGAACCTCCTATATTGACATTAGTGGCCACATATTTCAGCAGCAAACCTAATAAGAGCACCATTTCTCATGAGTCCATTTAAAATTAAACCATATACAACTCCTTGATAAAGTTTTAGCTATGCAATGAAGGCAATATATGTAGGTTAATTACTTTATCTGAACCAAGCAACTAATTACTTTATCTGAACTAAGCAACTTCTCCAAATAGATTTGCAGTAATCAAATTCAAATCCAAATTGTATTTCAAGTCTGGTCGTACTAAAATCCATAATCCAACATATTAAATCTTAAAAAAAATTGTCAAAAATTCCAGTTGCTAAAAGGCTTAACGGTAAGAACTTAGAAAACACTACAATCAAAACTCAGAGTCAATCTAGTAAGAAAGCCTAACTCTTAGAACAACATTCAGAAATAGAAATCCACCACAGTAGTCGAATTATCATCCCCAAACTCCAAACCCTAGAGGTTCATTCTGGTCAAAACAGCAATTTCTGGTCCGAAATTGAAATCAATCACTGCAAAATCAAAAGAGTGAAACAGAAGCTCACTCTGCAAGGTCGCCGAGCTGTATAAGACGTCGACGAGTCCGGTCATGGTGACGCCTTCCTGTAAGGCCTCCAGATCATCTCTATCTGCAGCTTTGTAGAGCTCTGGATCAGCCAAGCCTTATTCATTCCGTATTTGGTACCACGTCAACGCCATTCTTCCCACACATATAAATAAACCCTTAAATCAACTTGACTTTTGTACTCCTCTTATGAAGTGTAGACAAGACTTAAAAAACAAAGATACTCAAATAAATAGAAAAACAAAACTAGTTTTACAAGAAGGGAAAACCACGTTAACACCAGCACTACAAAAAACAATTCCAATGGCTACAGCAATTAGCGTCGGCGCAAAAATGCCGTCGCTAATGGTCATAGATTTGCTACGGGAAACAAGCTGTAGCAAAATTGAAATTAGTTTGCGACGGCAATTGAGAGCCGTGGCATAAAAATGATTTAATTGCGACGGCATTGAAGATGCCGTAGTTACATTTTTCTTGATTGTTGCTACGCTATAATCGCCGTAGCCATTTTTACTTTTCAACTTATTTTTTTGATATAATATTTGGGTGTTAAAATTACAAACAAACTTAACCTAGTTGTACAAGGCGCCATGAGACAAAAATTAGGCGCGCTGAAAATTTTACTTCCCGATCGATGAAACCTCATACTCCATCTTCCCCCCTCCTCAACCCTAAAACTTTTCTTAGCCTTCTATGAAAACTCATCTAAATCTCAAAAACTTCATACCCCATAGTCAGTACTAACCTTCTTCTCTCTCACTCTCTCAAGTTGGGTTCAATTCGGTGGGTTCAATTCACTCTCTCAATTATCTTCTCCCTCGCTCTCTCAAGTTGGGTTCAATTCACTGGGTTCAATTCGCTCTCTCAAGTATCTTCTCTCTCCCATCAGTGGGTTCAATTCGGTTAGTTCAAATTATCAAATGAAAGAGATAAGATTTTTGTAGTCTGAGAGGAATTAAGTACAGAAAATTTGTTTGGGTATCTGAAATTACTTTCGATTTTGCTTATTTGTGGAAGAACTATTATGTTTTTTGGTTTTGGTGGTTGGGTATGTCAATTGGGTTTCGATTTGGCAATTAGTTTGGTAGAAAATTGTGTTAACTTAGCTTAAGGAACGGATTTTCATATTTTGACCACTTTTCGATCGCATATTCACATCTTAACCTTTCAATTTTTAGGTATATATGAGTAGATCACTTATGAAAATTTTTAGCAAAATTGATGATCGTTAAGTAATCTAAAACTGCAATTTACATGAATGGTTCAGGTTGGACAGATTCGGTTCGTTCGTGTAAATTGCAGTTTTGGATGCCTTAGCGATCATCAATTTGACTGAAAACTTGCAGAGATGATCTACTCATATATACCTAAAAATTAAACGGTTAAGATGTGAATATGTGATAAAAAAAGTAGTCAAAATATGGAAATCCGTTTCTTAAGCTAAGTTAAGAACCTCTTTAGCAGAGCAAGATTCTATATGTGATACACACACACACACACCATATACACAGTCCTTCTTGGCTAAGGACATCCTTACCAAAGTTTAGGTACGGATGTCCAGTTTTTGGTATCAGCCAATGAGTTCTGTGTAGCTGTGATCACTTTCACGTAACAAGCTGCTGGAAGTTGGTTTTATTACTTTCTTTCCGAGTGTGTGTGTACATGCTTTGTCCTGTTTGGACTGGAGCTGTATTCTTCTTTAGTGTCATGCTTGGATTAGGTCTAATAGGATGTTTCGTGTTGATGGATATACTTATAGAATATGCTTGTGGTATGTAGGTTCCTACTCTACTTCAGGTTGATGTTGTTGGAATATGTATGACCATCTTAATTAGAATGAAAGATTGAATGCTTGTGTGTTGCTCTTGTAAAGCTCTGCTTTGCTTCGTACATGTGTTATTGTTTATATTTGGTTGAACTATCAATCCTACTGGTTAGTATTAACTATTAAACAACTGTGTGGAATAGAATCTTAAAAAAAAAAAAAAAAACTGTGTGGAATGGTAGACATTAGTTGGAGATGGATGATTATTAGTTTCTTGGTAGTATTAACCATTGACTAAATGGGTGGAATGGTAGAGATTAGTTGTTGGATGAATATTAGTGATCGGAGTGAAGTCAGTTTGAAACTGATGCATGTAGTTGGAGTTGGATCATTGCTACTCTTGGCTAAAACTTCTCTAGCTTACGTGCCAAGATGTTTCTTCAACTCATTCTCTATTATTGTTCAATAAAGTTAAATGGAGTAAGATTGACTTGTTGATCCGTATCACTTTCACTTTCACCTTCACTTTCACTTTCACTTAGAACTACATATGCTGCATATATACAACAAACATTGTTTCCAATTATATCAAGGTCGTGACTATTTATTACTTCTTTTAGGTATTTTAACCAAACACTTGCCACCATCTTTAGGAAGAAAGTAACAAACAGACATCATTGCCGTCTATCAATCATGAAGTAATAGATTGAAAAGCTAATTAATCATATTAATTGTTGACTACAATCTTGCTGTAGTTTAATCAAACTATGTAAGTGTCATTTAGGCAAATAGTTGAAAACAGTGAGCTACAATTTATAGACATAATGGGTCTGTGTCAAAAATATCAGAGTGTTGACAGCAAATTATAATTGTCTATTAAACTTTTGTTCCAATTTATACAAGTAATTAAAGTTGGTAGCATGTCAGAACACTCCTCATAAATCCAGCTATCTACCAATTACGAACCAAACAATAATTTATGATATTTAGCTACTACTTGAATTCATGAAAGATCCCAACAATGAGAATGTATCCTCTTTCAAAATCGAATATGTCCAATAATAATTGGTATTAGAACCTAGTTTTACTTCTTAATAACCCTAGTGGACGTCCACCACCCTATTAAGAGAGGCCAATCATCAAAATATATTTTGTGACTATTTTAAATTGCCCTGACCTTATATTTATTTTGAGCAACAAATTAAATAGCACCATTGTGGTGTAGGTCACATAATGGATTCTTTCTTTTTTGTAATATCAAGTGCCATAGTAGGGTCATGTGGCTAATACTTGTGCCACCAGAGGAGCGATGCTTAGTTTTGGTCGTTTTCTCATTTTGTTTTCAATTACGGTTGATATTTCCACTTCTTAGATGGTATTGATGATGTCTGTGAGTTAGACATGACACAATGAGTGTTTATAGGATAGGATCTGCTTGAGTTTGACATTTTGACATGACTGTTTAGGCCCCTTCCAATACACACACACACACACTCTGATTGTTACAGACATTACAATATTTCCTAATTATAATTTGCATGTCGGGCATATATTACATTCTTTATTTCAGTTTAATTTGTCCAGTTTTCTTGGTCTCATTATAAAACTTAGAAGCTTTCTGATTGTTACAGACATTACAATATTTCCTAATTATAATCTGCATGTCGGGCATATATTACATTCTTTATTTCAGTTTAATTTGTCCAGTTTTCTTGGTCTCATTATAAAACTTAGAAGCTTCCACTAATGTGGAAATCTTCAGCAAAGCACCAAAAAGTTTTGTATTTTGTTTGATGCATGTTTACTGATTTGGCTGAATTTCATTCCCTTTCTTTTAATTGGTTTTGTTTGCCTCAAGCACTAAAGTTTTATACTTCTTAACCTATTTGCATCTTATTGTTTGGCTTTGCAGGTTATTTGCATATTAGTTGGAGGCTAATCTGCTCTGTCCTCTATTCTTTGTCATCTATCTTTCACTCGTCATAGAGTTTGATTCTAGGTAAGCCTCATCTTTTTCATGTCTTGGCTGAGATTCTTGGGTGCAAATGCAAAAGTTATCCACTTTATCTTTTTGTGTTTGCTGCTTATATCTCAACATATATATATATATATATATATTTAATGTATTTTTGAACAAAGCTTATTTATTTATTGCAACTGGAATATCTGTTCTCTACTTAATTAATTACTTTCTTTTAGGAACTGGACTTACCGATAGTTATGCTATACTTTTGATGTTGGGGATTTATAGTTTTTGTGTTGTATTGTGATGCCAGCTCACTTATAGGCAATGTTTGTTCAGTTTGGTTAATTGTTTGAAGTCCTTTGTTTGGTTAGTAGTCATGGTTATAATTTAATAAACCGTATTTTTCTTGTTTATTTGACGTAGATATTCAATCTGATTGCTAAGGATAAATATGGACAAATCGTGGATAGATTTAGCAGATAGGCATTCTCCATCATATTATGATGCAATAGATCAATTTATGACTTTTGCATACATCAATAGGGATCTGGGTTCAAGGATTTATTGTCCTTGTAGAAAGTGTGAAAATCGTTATCTTTATGTAAGATTAGTTGTGCGGCAGCATCTTCGTGATCATGGTTTCTTTAAGAAGTATAGAAAATGGGATAAGCATGGTGAGCCTAATCATTATGTTGATCCAGTGGATAGAAATCAACATGGAATTGAGTTAGATTCTTATATGGAGGATGATATGGTCAGACTTGTCCAAGAAGCTTTAGGAGCTCCTAATGTAGGAACACATGATCAGAATAGTGAAGAAAACTTAACTAATCCTCATGTAGGGCCAAACGAACCTACCAAGAAGTTCTTGAAGCTTCTTGAAGATGCAAATCTTCCATTGTATCCGGGTGCTAAGAGACATACAGCTTTGTCATATACAGTTCGACTTTTGCAAGCGAAGGTACTCCATGGATGGACAGATAAATCCTTCAAAACTTTACTTGAGATATCAAAACAATCTATGCCTGAAGGTGTGCAACTTCCTAAGTCATATTACGAAGCTCAGAAGTTAACAGAAGATTTGGGATTCACTTATAAAACAGTAGATGCATGTCCTAACAGTTGTATGTTGTTTAGAAATGAAGACATAAATTTAAATGAATGCAGAATATGCAAGACATCTCGATGGAAAGATAGTGGTGGTAATTCAAATGATGATGTAGCACTTGGGAAACGAAAAGCAGCAAAACAAGCAAGATATTTTCCTTTAAAACCAAGGTTACAAAGGTTGTTTATGTCTTCAACAACAGCGAAGCTTATGAGATGGCATGGAGAGGAAAGAACTGATGATGGTGTGTTTAGGCATCCTGCAGACTCTCTTGCATGGAAAGATTTTGACCAAAAACACACAAATTTTTCGGGAGACATTCGCAATGTAAGGCTTGGGTTAGCATTAGATGGATTCAACCCATTTAGGTCTATGAATATAGTTCATAGTACCTGGCCTATCATATTAGTTCCCTATAATTTACCACCTATGATGTGCATGAAGCAGCCCTTTATATTTCTATCTGTTCTTATTGATGGTCCTAAGGCACCCGGTGATAAAATTGATGTCTACATGCAGCCACTCATTGAAGAATTGAAGGAATTGTATGAAGATGGTGCAGAAACATTTGATGCATTCAGCAATGAAATGTTTCAAATGCGTGCTGCATTATTGTGGACTATTAATGACTTTCCTGCCTATGCTAACTTGTCGGGGTGAAGTACAAAAGGTGAATTTGCTTGCCCATCATGCAACTCCGAAAGTGGTTACCAGCGGTTGAAATTTGGTCAGAAAGCTTCATACATGACTCATCGACGGTGGTTACCCTATGATCACAAGTATCGAGCAGATCTAAGGTCATTTAATGGTAATACCGAATATAGAAGCAAGCCTAAAGCATTATCTGGTGTTGATCTTCTTGCACAATTAGAATCAAATGGTGTTCTTACAGAGTACAAGCAGGAAGATCTGGAGCGAAGGAAGGTGATTGGGGTGCAAAAACCTGATAATGATCCTTTGAAGAAAAAGAAGCATAATTGGAAGAAGAAAAGTATATTTTATGAGCTTCCGTATTGGAAAGACAACCTGATACGTCACAACCTTGACGTGATGCATATAGAAAAGAACATTTGTGACAATGTTCTTTTCTCGATATTAGGAGTTGCTGGAAAATCTAAGGACAACTTGAATTCTCGTCGTGATCTTGAACTTATGGGAATTAGACAGCAGTATCATCTAAAGAGGAGAGAGTCAGGTACAGAGTATGCTGATCCAGCTGAGTTTGAGATGAACAATAAGGGAAAAGATATGTTCCTTTCAGCCTTATCGGGATCAAGAATGCCAGATGGAGCTGCTTCCAATATTGCACGCCGAGTACGTTTACAAGATCGTAGTATTGGAGGTCTTAAGAGCCATGATAACCATATTCTATTACAGCAACTTATTCCTTTATTTATACGAAGTTCTTTACCAAAGAATGTGGTTCAAGCATTAATTGATCTAGGCAGATTTTTTAAACAGTTATGCTCAATGGATAATTGTGTAGCAGATCTAGAGGAGGCTCGTGCTCGCATAGTGCTGACACTTTGTGAGCTTGAGAAGATATTTCCACCATCATTCTTTGATATAATGGAGCATTTACCAATTCATTTAGCTGATGAAGCATTAATTGCTGGTGCTGTAATTTTTCGGTGGATGTATCCTATTGAAAGGTATCTACTGACCTTGAAAGAATATGTGCGAAACCGGGCTTGTCCTGAAGCTTCAATGGCTAAAGGTTACTTGATGGAAGAGTGCATGAACTTCTGTACTCAGTATCTCAATGATGTGGAGAGCAAGTTTAATAGACCATCAAGGAAAAAAAATGATGACGATAGAAAAAAGGGAAATGACTTCGTACTTGAGGAAATTACTCGGGCACAAGCTCATCGATGGATCTTATTTCATACAAAGGCAGTCACACCGTTTCTCAAGTATGTCATGTTGCTTATTGATTTTGTCTTTTTATAATCTACATAGAATCTACAATATATATGACAAGTAAACATTTCTTAGAAACTTGGAAACTTAGCGGATAGTTTCTGAGTTTCCGGACAGAAAAGTAATGATGTTCTTGTTACTTTGCAGTGAACATCTTGTCACTATTCGGCGACAATTTCCTGCTGCAAATGAACATTATGTTCAGAGTGTTCATTTTCGGGAATTTGCAAACTGGTTTAAGGAACATGTATGTTGCTAGCTGTAATTAGATATATTTAGTTCATCTTTTGGTGTCTTATAGTGTGCAGTTTTTAACTAGTGTTTTCCTAAATCAGGTTATCAATTTGCAAAGAACAAGTGATGTATTGTTATCAGAAGAAGTTATTGCTTTGTCTAATTCTCCTAATCTATCAGCAACGAGATTGACTTCTTATAATGCTAATGGGTTTTTCTTTCGAGTGAAAAGTCTTGATAATCATCGCTCAACACAAAACAGTGGAGTAACTTTACAAGAAGAAAAGAATCTTTCTATTGACTCTTCATCATATTATGGGAGATTGATAGATATTATCAAAATCACTTACTCTATTGGTATCAAATATGTTTTGTTTAAGTGTGATTGGGTTAATCCTGCTACAGGTATAAAGTTAGACCATTTTAACTTTCCTTTAGTTAATTTCAAGCGTTTGTTGTACAAAAATAATTGCATAGGGGATGAACCCTTCATTTTGGCATCTCAAGCTCATCAAGTTTGGTATGCTCCAGATCCTTCAGGACAAGATTGGTTGAATGTTGTTCACAAGCCTTCAAGAGACTTATCCCTTGTGCAAACTAACAATACTAAAGAAGCTGGTATTTCAAGCGAGTCAATGGATGTTGAAATAGATGATTGAGATCGTAGCTTGTAATATAGTAGATGTAGGTTAAGACGACACTTATAGGTGTAGATTTTTGTGTGCAGATGTCTTTTTTGTTTGTTGGAACTTGGTCTTCATGTATGGAATATATGATATTAATTATTGTAATCTATTTGAAGTCATGACTATTATATTTGGACAATGTTCTTTAATTTTGTCATTTTGATTTATGATAAACTCTGGTATTTCTATCATATAAAACTTGTTGGCTATTTCAATTCAAAAGGTTATGACATCATATAATTGTAAATGTCTTTTTTCAGTTAACCATGAAGAAAAGGAAGATTGGTCGACCGCGCACCATGTTTGAATATATGAATTCCAGTAGCTCTCAATCTTCAAGTAGCAGCATCTCATCACAACAGCCACCGCCACCTCCTCCACCACCACCTCCTCCACCACCACAACCCCCTCGACTACCATCTCCACCAGCAGGTAACTCAATATATAATATATTTGTAATGCCGTAATTTTTGTTTTAAAGTTACAATTTGATATTTTTATAACTTGATTAGAGGTGGAAGTACAAGTTACTGCTGCAAATACCAGAGGTCAAAGTAAGGGTATTCCGGAGTCGAATACTGGAGTTAAAGTCGAAATCATGTTTGATTCTACCTTCCAGCCTGTAGGAGATAGGGCTGCCCAATTAAAATCGCAATTGGGACAAATTGTACGGGACGGCCAAAGAATTCCCCTAACAATAATAGATTGGAAGTCTGTTGGAGCTGATGTGAAAGATGGAATATGGAAAGAAGTTAAGGTATACATGTCATTTATATTTGTAGGTGAACACTTGAATAAATAAAAAAACTGCTCAATTCCAAGTATTTACAATTTGTCTTGGTTCTGATTTGTTTTAAAACTATGAAGCACAAGTACTAGCTAGTTTCAAGTATAGACTAATCCTAACCCCTCAATCTATTTTGTAGGATAATTTGCTGAATGTTCCAGAAGGATATAAAACTGTATGTCTAAGATGCTGCAATAATCTGTGGAAGGATCATAAAAGCAAAACAAAACTCCACTTCTTTGAGATAAACAAAGAAGATCCAGATCTTATTTCAAAAGTTCCTGCCAATATTGTGACAGAGCAATGGAGTGAGCTAGTTGCCTATTGGAGTAGTGAGGATGCTAAGGTACTTGTGGCACAATATTTATAGATAGATTATTGAATACCAAAATAACTACCATTTAACCTTGAGATTGATGTTGTAGGTGATAGCAAGACGAAATTCTATCAATAGGGAGCTTCGGGGACCAGTTCATACTACTGGTCGAAAACATTTTGCTCAATTACGATTTGAGGTATTCCAGTTCATTATACACTTACGTGTTTTCTTCTGTAGGAGATAAGTTTATTCTTGTTTTCCATTTGAACTATAAATTTGGTACTTGTACTGAAATATGAAAATATGGAAATCTGGACTGGAGTATAGATTCAGTTTGCTATTATTTTGTATTTGACAGATGGAGCAAAATGGAGAAGAAACGGATAAGATGAATGTGTGGAAAAGAGCACGAGACCAGTCAAAACCGGAAGTGGTCCAAGTCATTGTAAGCTTTGCTTTTAGTATATTATATGATAATGTTTCAGTTTGTAATTTATATTTCCTTTTTCAAGCTGGTAATTCTATACTGGAATGTAGGAAGAATATGAAAAATGACTTTTATTAGAATCTGAGGACCAAAGGAACCTTAAGGTTGTTAAAGACCGGATATTTCATGAATTGATTGGAGAGGATGGCCATGGATATTGTCGCACCTATGGATCTGCCGTGCCTCGAAGATTTATCTACCCACTTGCACCAAGTTCCTATGAAACCACTGATGATCTAATACAAAAGGTAACAGAGTCTGTGTCAAAGAAGTTTCAGGATCAGCTTAATATGCTTCAAGCTCGAATTGATTTTCTGGAGAACAAAGAGGGGAGAGGCACATACCAAACTGGACAGGTTTGTTTCAATGTTTGTCTCTTATTTGATGGGCACAATTTATTAGATGGTATTGTTGAGATAATATAGCAAGACAAGAAATATGAAGTAATATAATACAGAGACATTGAGATTTCAGTTTGTTTTGACATGAAATATTTAGCTTTTGACAAGAAATATCAGCCTTTGACAAGAATTGTTTAGCTGAATATGCTTCCTTTGTCTTATGTCATATGTTGGTTTTGTATAAATGTCTCTAAAAGGTCTTTTTAGTGGGAGGTTTTTCCTTGTTTAAGTAGCTCACTTTTGTTAGTTTTGCATATGTAAAATAGGCAGGTGGTTCTACTATGATCATATATGTACTCGGTCCTGCTTATTGTTTCAAGTGATGCATCATTGGCAATATTCAAACAGATACTCTCTTTTAATAATTTTTCTCCCATCAGCTTATCTCCATATTAATAATAATGACATCAATAGTTCATTACCTCATGATGTGCAGCAGTCTTATCATCCACAACAAAATAATCATGTCGAATCCATCAAAGAATGTTGTCTCCGCTGACCGAAAGCATAAACTCAATCCTCTTATTCTAGTTGCTTACGTTTACATGTAAAAATTTGTCTGAATCAGCAAACATCGACATTTCGTACAATAATGTGGAAGTATTGAAAAACTGCATAACAAAATCAATCTACGCATACTTTTGTACCTTTCTAGATCCTATGTAAGTGTAGCTAAAGCAGGTTCAATCCCAAAGTTCCAAATCCAATACCAATGGTAGAACCTAAAGTCACAAATTAACTTCAATAAGTAAAAGCTTAAAATACTAAAACCCTATAACTAAAAACAACAAAGGAAACCATTTTGCAAAGATGGGTATCTCAGATAATCAAAGATGCAGTCAAACTGTTGTCTTCTCTGATAACCTGATTTGATATTACAACATGGAAAAATGTGATGCTATTTATCACAACCTAGCGAAAACGTAAATACTTTCTTGTTTAACAAAATTGGCACGTACCTTTATTCGGAACAGCAATACCATTCTCCAACTCCAGATCATGGAGACATGCCTGGAAAAAGTGATTCCAACTCCAGATCTTGTGAGATAGTTTTCTGACATAAAGAAAAAGCATCAGGAAGCAATTGCTGGACTTCTAAGACCAAGTGAGTTGTATCAATATACACTGGCAGATTACATAAAAGTTAACTATATGCTGAGAACAACATAGCCACATAGGCAGAGGAAAAGCATGCACTTTTGAACCCAGAAACAGTTCAATTCAACAGATCTAATAACACTTCATAGTTTTGACTTTTCGATATGAACCCAGAACAACACAGCATCCAATTTAGCTCTGTCTTCCCCCCCCCCGAAATGCAAGCAAAGAGGCTCAACAGAAATGATAGATAACCCAGAGAGCAGCCACATAGTATCTTCATGAGCAGCCACTGCAAGCTTAAAATTTTAGGGTTTAGGGAAAGAATGCGAAAGACTAAAACCAAATTCAAGATTTCACCCCTAGTTTGTTTTTCTTCCCAATCACTCATGCATATGGAGGGAAAGAATAAAAATAACAACTAAAAATTAGATCCAATCTATCATGAAAATTCATTAATAGACAATAATGAAGCACTGCCAAGTTTCTGAATTACTCAGACCCAGTAAATCATGAATCACAGAGAAAAAGGATAAAGAAAAAACAACCTGTCAATAATATTTGTTTGCAGAATAGAGATATACTCATTGAATAAAAGCTTACTTAATCAACAAAAAGCTTATGTTCTATTAAGTGTAAACAACAAAAAGCTTATGTTCTATGAAGCAACCACGCCAAAAAAAAAAAATTTCAAAAACCAAAGAGTTACTTGAAGTGACTTCATTTAGTGCATGGAGAGATAGAAACCGAGGAGGACTAAACTTGCAGACTTTGAAATGAAGTTTCATATACAAAGAATTGAATTGATCTTTAATTAACAAAAGAAGGAGAGAACAAAGGTATTCATTTTGATAAATTGCAGAATTTCAAAAATGAATCAGTATCAAGATACCTTTTCTTTTGTATCTCAACGCTCGACGTTTTATAGAGACTGCAAATCAGAGAAAAACAATTTCAGATCAATTGTTTTCGGGAACATGTTAATATAGCTAGAATGAAACGAAATCAGTTTGGGTAAATGAGTAAAAGATGAATAAATATGACATTGATGTTGATCTCACAGAGTGGAAGAGTTACCGAGCTAGTGATTTTGATCACCCCTGACTTTCAGGTTAGATAACACTGATTCTTGATGGTAATGGAGGCTTCCCGAACATTAGAGATCATCCGTTTTGCTTATATATCAGAATTGATGGCAAATTGTAAATCGCCAAAACTTGAGTGCAAGAGCGTAATTGTAAAGGTCATTCTTTTAAACAATGTTTCTTTGCCCCGTAAACTGCAAAATGGTTCTAGGTTCATCTTCTTCTAGCTCAAATGATTTCTCTGACACTGATTGCTTCAACGTTCATATGATTTGAAATCAATGAGAGGTGACATAAGCTTTTGGAACATTAGTGTAACAATAAATATTTGGTAATAATAATTGTATTCATATTAGTGTAACAAATATTTTAATTTACAGATTTTGCAAAACATCTTTGTAAACAATGTTTTTAGTGTATTTGTTTGGTATACCATCACTATTCTCTATTAAAATTTTCAAGCCCTTTCTTGATGTAACTCTTGAAAGTGCGACATATAATTGCCCATGAGTAAAAACAGGTTCAGGTAAATATATACCAACTTGATTTAGTGATTGTCCTTGACTCTTATTAATTGTCATAGCGTAACATGGTCTAATTGGAAATTGACGTCTTTTAAAAATAAATGGCCATTTGTTCTCCGTTGCTGTAAGAATGATTCGAGGTATAAAAATTTTTTGATTTATATTGGTTCCTGTCAATATTTTTGCTTCGATTAATCGATCAAATAATGCTGTTATTATTAATCTTGTACCATTGCATAATCCAGATCGTTGATTTAAATTTCTTAATAACATAATAGGCATTCCAACTTTTAAATTTAATTTATGTAATGGTAATCCAGTGAATTCAAATTTATTTAAAAATTTTGTTTACAAAG
>BDJD01002581.1:116560-147257 GCA_002564525.1 Rosa multiflora
TAATTAAAAACTATGTATATACTACTCAATGATTTTAATATTATGTAAAATATTATATTACTAATTTCACCTGTATTATTGTTACTTGAATGTTCATGAAGAGAGGGAGGTTGATTCCCAATAACAGTAGGAATTTGTTGATTGGTTCTAATCCGTTTATCTCGATGTTCCAATATGCTCATATCTTCATTCGTCATCTCCAGAGCTTCATTATATGTTGCCACTATCGGCTGAGATACTACAAATGAAATTTAAAAAATATTACTCACTTCAAATTTCTAAATACAAATCAGATTCTGGTAAAGATACTTGTTCAAATCAACATGTTAAACTGACAAAATGACAATCTGTACTCACCTTGTTTCCACCTTCTTGACTTAATTTCATCACTTCTTCCCTTGACTTTTCTAGGTCTTGATGCCATCGCTGCATAAGTTGTGAAGAAAACAAACACTGATTTTTTGGGAATACATAGAATCCAGGTCCTGGATTCCAGGATATAGATCATGTCTAATAAACCGTGATATATATATTTCTTTCAGGATATATAGTGGTAGAAATGGGGAAAAAAGATCAAATGAAAGAATGTCCATTCAGACCACTTAAAACAACAGAAAAACTGAAGTACAATAC
Source organism: Rosa multiflora (assembly GCA_002564525.1). Classification (NCBI taxonomy): domain Eukaryota; kingdom Viridiplantae; phylum Streptophyta; class Magnoliopsida; order Rosales; family Rosaceae; genus Rosa; species Rosa multiflora. The sequence goes on from BDJD01002581.1 coordinate 117,194, forward strand.
TGCTTTGAGTTATAGTTGGAACAGTAAAATGAATAGTGCAGGAGCTTTAGTATATAGTAAAATTCAGACCACTTAAAACAACAGAAAAACTCAAGTACAATACTGCTTTGAGTTATAGTTGGAACAGTAAAATGAATAGTGCAGGAGCTTTAGTATATAGTAAAAATTCAAGTTTACAAATAAACTATTCAGTTATAACTGCAGATGCGATTTTGATATAAAGAAAGAAAAAACTGCAGGCATGTGAAAATGACCTGAAAAGTATATCACAGTGAGTGAAAATCAGAAATGCAAAGCTCATCCACTATATATTTAAACACACATTTACAACCAAAATCTTAGGATCAATCACATTATTCTCAGATATAAGAAAAAGGGATCAAACAAAAAGAGAACCTGAAGAAAGAGAGCACAATCATTTGCATATTCATAATCTGCTAAATATAGACACAATTCAAACTGTTACAAAATCCATACCTGAATGCAAGACAACTGAAGAATGTGGCTGCAAACTGTTCCTAGAATCTGGAAAATAAAATCGCCGCTCATCAAGAGCAATCACAAAATGATTCAAAACCTCATTTCTTATAGTATAAAGGCAAACACTCCTTTAGTATATAGTATAATTTTCTACAACCAAACTACCCAAGCAAACCTATCAGCAGCCCGGCCAAACAGACTTTTCTTAATTTAGCTATTTCCTAGTAGCAACCCTTTAACAGATTCCTAGTAACATAAATTCTTTTTGTTTTTTCTTTTCTTGTTAGCAGACCTTTAAAACTGAAAGCAAAACTGATTTTAATTTATCTTAAGATCCCTGGAACATGAAGCAAAGGTCCGCCACTCGAAATGCAAGTTTAATGCATTTAGTCATGATAGTGGTAGTATGCTTTCAGAGTTTTAACCTGCTCCGAAAACCTGTTTCCAACCATCAGCTTACTGTAACTTAATTTTCATTTGGATCATATAAGATCTATGATGATATAAGATGTGCAAACAATACACAATTAAACTAAAACCATAACAATCATCATTATCTTAACTTGGAACAGAAAGTCATAAAATTGCACTCATTATTGTATAATTTTCATTCGCATGATTCATATATTTACTATTTTAGTCTGCCAAAAAAAATTCAGTTGGAAGCAAAACAGATATCCATGTCACAATGCAAGCAAAACAGATGCCAAAATATCTATGTTTTACAAAACGCAACCAGACTATCAATTAAAGAGCAGACATTAAAATTTCATTTACATCAAAACCAAATTTCAATACTAATAAACAAAAACAAAGCCTGAAACTTCCAATCTAATCCCTCCTCAAGCGATATAGATGAATCCAAAAAAAAGGTATGAAACTGTAAAAGAGCCACCTTCATGTTCTTCTTTTGGTTTATCATTTTCAAAACCCAGTAACGATTTTGATGAATAGAAACGTGGGTTTTGACATAAATAATTAGACCAAACAAAAATGAGGTGCACGAAGCAATCAGGAAGGAACTCACCAAATACGAACCGTATATATCCTCTGCTTCAATCACCCGCCCTTGGGCAACAACTGACAAAGAATAAATGAAACAAATTAGAAATCATGGTAGAACAATCCAAAACAAACCCAGACCCAAGTCCCTAATCTTTCCTCCTTGAAATCTTACATCAAATCCAGAATACAAAATCCCAAATTTGATATCAAATATGGCATATAAACTCTGTAAACCCAACCTGTCTTACTTGTAATCTGTTCAGAATCTTGCTCCACCAGTATTAACGATGAAGATCGATATATTCGTCCAATGCCAGCCTTCAATCGAACCTTCACGAACGCACTACAATATCAGGTGTTTTCTTTATTCAGTAAACTCTAAGAGCAAAACCGGCATTTCCAAAATCAACCACTGTTTTTATCTATTGCGTTTGAGGGCAACACAGTCATTTAACTGTATGAACAGTAGAATGAACAATGCTTAGGAACAGTGTATGCACTTTAGTATATTTAGAATAATATACGAAAACCAGCATTTCCAAAATCAATTTAAACCAATGCTATTAGGAAATATCAGTAATAACACAACATTCCATACCTGAATCAAGACAGAACAATGAACCAATATCAAAGAACAGAAACAGGAACAGTGGCAAGAAAACAATCAAAATACTTTTTTGCATAGAACCTACAAAATGAAAGCAAAATAATCATCAATATTCACCTCTCTGTAGAGCGAGGTAGCAAAGACACGATTGGATTGAGCAGCACCCCAGGTGTCGAAGCAAGAAACAGCACGCAGGGGCAAAATCGTCTTTTCATCCACAACCGACTCGGCTCGAGCCGGCACTGTTCATAAGCCGATGAACAGTGCGTTTAATAATGAATGAAATCAAGATCAAAATGCGAAGACTGTGAGAATGAAGCAAAAAAAAAAAAGAATCAATTTCCGTCAGTAAAACTAATCCACCTCTCAATCACAAATGAGCCAAATCCAATAAGTTCAATAACTATGTGAACGAAATTTGACAGATTCTGAAAAAATTAACAACATTCAATAGCAACCAATGTAATCAAAAAATCACAGAGCAAATTGTAAAAATTTGAGAAACGAAATCCATCGAATCCAATCAACCACATACCGTGCAACCCACATATTAACTGAAAGCCAAAATTCAGAAATGATCTAAAATAACCGAAATCCCAAACTGAAGAACAAACAATAACCCTAAAACATCAAAACCCATATTATCTATTGAAAACCAACCACAACAAAAACTCTAATGAAAACCAAAAAAAGACTCTAACAGAAACACACGAAGATTAGATCAAAGAGCCTGACCTGGTCAACCTTGAAGAAATCCTTATGAGCCTCCTCTCTGGTTCTCTTTCGCTGTCTCTCCTTGTCCGTCTCTCTCTATCTCTGGATCTAATTTCTCTCTCTCTATCAAACACAGAACACAAACACAACCTCAGGGGTTTCTTCAAGCTGCGTGCCTCAGACTTTACAAAGAATGCAAATTATGGAAAATCAAAAGTTATTTAGAGATAAAACACCACAATAACCAAACCCAGAAGAATGGAATCAAGACAAAATTCAAGAAATTCGAAACTCCCAATTTCGCAGAAATCAGACCTGAGAATTAGATGACAGAATGACCCAAGCTTGAAAATATAGGATTCAATTGGCTTCACTGGGTGACGACTCTGTTTTACGGATTTGCCTCCGATGTCCCTCTCTCTCTGTCTTTATCTCTCGCTCGCTCTCTCTCTCTCGTTTTTGATAACTGAAGTTGATGACTAAATCTAGATCGATCACTCTTTTTTTCCTCTCACAGTCTCTCTCTCTCTATCGATCACTGACGAAGGTTGATTTTTTTCCTCTCACAGTCTCTCTCTCTATCGATCACTGACGAAGGTTGAAGTCGGTGGAAGCCCGAACAACTAAAAACATATATTCGTACAAAGATGGCAGCGCAGTAAGTTGAAGGAAAACAGAGGGCAAAACCGTCATTTCCCACCCCTAAGATGAACAGTAAAATGAATAGTGCAGCCCGGCAGGCCGTTTAGTATATAGTAAATATGATAATGTTTCAGTTTGTAATTTATATTTCCTTTTTCAAGCCGGTAATTCTATACTTGAATGTAGGAAGAATATGAAAAACGACTTTTATTAGAATCTGAGGACCAAAGGAACCTTAAGGTTGTTAAAGACCGGATATTTCATGAATTGATTGGAGAGGATGGCCATGGATATTGTCGCACCTATGGATCTGCCGTGCCTCGAAGATTTATCTACCCACTTGCACCAAGTTCCTATGAAACCACTGATGATCTAATACAAAAGGTAACAGAGTCTGTGTCAAAGAAGTTTCAGGATCAGCTTAATATGCTTCAAGCTCGAATTGATTTTCTGGAGAACAAAGAGGGGAGAGGCACATACCAAACTGGACAGGTTTGTTTCAATGTTTGTCTCTTATTTGATGGGCACAATTTATTAGATGGTATTGTTGAGATAATATAGCAAGACAAGAAATATGAAGTAATATAATACAGAGACATTGAGATTTCAGTTTGTTTTGACATGAAATATTTAGCTTTTGACAAGAAATATCAGCCTTTGACAAGAATTGTTTAGCTGAATATGCTTCCTTTGTCTTATGTCATATGTTGGTTTTGTATAAATGTCTCTAAAAGGTCTTTTTAGTGGGAGGTTTTTCCTTGTTTAAGTAGCTCACTTTTGTTAGTTTTGCATATGTAAAATAGGCAGGTGGTTCTACTATGATCATATATGTACTCGGTCCTGCTTATTGTTTCAAGTGATGCATCATTGGCAATATTCAATTGATCTATTTTCCCTTTGCTGTTGTTTGAAAAATTGATAGCACAGATGTAACATTGTAAGATTTTCCTCATACCTTTATTAATTTATCAATGATGAATATACATACTAGTATCAACTTGTAAAAGAAACACTAGCTTTGAAATTTCCTCTCATACTGCCCTTCTCTTTGTAATATGATCATAAAGAATGGTGCGACTTGCGATATTAATTATTGGAATTGGGTTATGGTGTGACATTGAAAAATGGTGATATGCAAAGCTATACATGATATATCTATTTTTGATTTTGTTTTTTTTTATGTCTTAGGTCCCAGATGCAACTAGTGACCATGAAATTCGGAGGGAGTCTATAGGAGAACGGAATCCAGGTTCAAGCAGAGATAGAGCAATGGACTGAGTTTCAATATTATTGCACATATATGACTGTGCAATGTTGAAATTTTTGTTAAGTGTTACTTTTGGTTGTCTTATTTAGATGCTTGGTTTTGGGTATGACTTTGTAGTTTGTACTTCTTCTAATTACATATTTAGATACTGCAACAACTTAATTACATTGCAATGAAATAGATGAGTTAATGAACAATATGTGTTGTATATTGGTATTTTTATCCCATATTTGAGTGTTGCAAAAATACAGGTTTGGTTAAAAAAAGTAAATTGCAGGTCGACTAATAGCATCGGTTAATTGCCGTAGCCAAGAATATATTTCTATATATAAACACCACACCAAAGCTACGGCAACGAGACCGTAGCAAAATTTACTGTTGAAAAATTGGTGGGAAAAGAATTGGCGGGAAAAATTTTTGGAGGGAGATAATATAATTGCTAAAAATTTAATTACGCAGCACTGTTGAAAAATTGGTGGGAAAAGAATTGGCGGGAAATAAATTTGGCGGGAATTTTTTTGGGAGGGAGATAATATAATCGTTAAAAAATTAATTATGCAGCGACGGAAGGTTGCCGTAGTAATTTTTGTAATGGCGATGGCATTTGGGGTGCAGAAAACCGTAGCAGAATAAGTGTAGCAAATATCTTTGCCGTCGCAAAAGTGGTATGCGACGGCATTTTGCCGTGGCTAAAAGTATTGGCGACGCCACCATTTGCGTCAGAAGCATTGCCGTAGCAGAGCCGTCGCAAATGCTTTTTTGCGACGGCAAAATAGCTTTTTGCGACGGGGGGGCGCCGTGGCAAATGCAATTTTTTTTTGTAGTGCAGATTGTGATGTTTTTCAGTATGACCACCTTAAACTTCCTTTCTTGAACAAATGAAAGATAGGCAAATAAAGCTTAAAAAAAAAACAGTAAAACCAAAATTGACTTCAAGTATCTAAATTTAAACATACCCAAATCAAGAATTTCCGGGACTTGCATCAAACTAAAGCCAAACCCATCTTCTTTGGCACACTTTAACATATAATACAATTCTCTCCCACAAGAACCTAAAAAAAAATAATAATAACAGGAGACTCTAAACCAAACCCAGAAATTTCAATTGAAATTACATTGGGGACGTTTACATTTCAGGAGAGAATTAGCTTTGGAGCTGGACAGTTGCGATGGGGTTCTTCGTGATCTGTGCTAGAGTTCTTCTGTTCATACAAAGAGAGGTCGCCTTGGATAATGTGATTTGTGAAGAATGCCAAATCAAAAGTGAAGAACCCAAAAACCTTCAGTTAATCAAAACCTGAAATCAAAAGTGTGATTTGTAATTTGTGAAGAATCCGAATCAAAAGTGAGTGTCGTGCATATATAGTGAGGGCAAGAGGACGAGAAACCAGAAACCCCCAAATTTTAGTGTGATTCCCCGGAAATTCGTATTTATTTTCTAAGGATTTTCCGGAATTTAAATTGTGGGTATCGGACGGTTTCGTGGCTCGTGGATGGAGCGGAAGTGTTTCGGGCGAATAATTATTCAGGAAGCGTCGTTTTAGGGGGCGCAAGGGTTGACTTTTTAATCGTTGGGATTCTCCGAAAACTTCCTTCACGAAATTTGTAGAGCGCGTCGATACGAGTTCATGGACATGCGGAATGCGAGAATCGGAGTTCGTATGAAGAAGTTATGGGCTTCGGAAAAAGTTTCTATTTTGGTATAAAAGGACGAAACTTTCCGGAATTGCACTGTTTTCTCTCTCCCTGAGCCCGAGTCGCCTCTCCACTTTGCAGGTTTCGTTCTCCCTCCTCCGGCCACCATAGGATGCTATTTAAAGTGGGTTCTCTTCGCCTCAATCCCCTCTTGAGGTTTGTGAAAGAATTGGAGCATGAAACGAGCTGTGGAGGGCGGTGCAAGGCCGGAAAGTTTGGCGGCGATGATACTTCGAACCTAGATCGGAACTTCCTATTCCGGCCACCTTTGCCGGTGATTCTTGAGGGCTTTTGAAGCCCATAGGATGTTGATGCTTCTCCCAAAGCGGCTTGGGACGATTTCACTTGTGGAGGACGAATTGAAGCTTTGAAATTCAAGGGTTCATCGAATTTCAGCTGTTGCGAGGTAAATTCAAGCCAAACGGTTATGATTTAGACTTTGTGTTAGTTATGAAAGTTTAAATTGGAGTTAAGATGAAGAACTTTGGTGTTGGGAGTTTTGTCAAATTCCGACTTTAGTCTGGTGGTGGTGTTTTCTGGCTGTTTCGGCCACCTCAGGGATAGTTTCTGTTCCTGAGTTCGATCTACTCGTTGATACGAGCATTTATCGAAATTGTTTGTAATTTTTGGAGATCGTATGAGCATGTTAGGGTTTTTAAGGTTTCGGACCGTTCGATGTTTCGATCAGTGAGGATTCGAGCGTCTAATTGACTTGTGGTTTCGGCATATCGATCGTAGAAGTATTCCAGAGACATTGGGTGGTCTCGGATGTGGTTTTACCTCGATTGGCGTTACTTTGGGGATTTTAGTTCAAAACAGGGGTTTCGGACTTAAATCGTTTGTGAATTGTTACTAAGTGGAAACCGATTGTGATTAGGTACTTGACGAAGTATTCTTGGATGGTCGCTTTGTGGGTTGGCTACTTTATTCTGTATTGAAGACGCAACAGGAGTTTCGAGGTGAGTAATCTCACGATGTTCATTCACGAACGGGTTTACCATATTGTCTTGGAGTTATGAGATTAACTGTGACTATAGTGGTATTAGTGGCATTCCTGAGTGGATGATTATATATATATATATATATATATATATATATATATTTGCGTGATATATATATGTGTATTGGTGGAATCTGTGTGATGAGTTTGATGACTGCTATCTGGGCGATGACTGATGAAATTGTGTATTGAGTTGTGATTGTAGGATATCATGTGTTGAGATACCATGGGTCTAGTATGACCGTCTTAAGTGAGATTTAAGATATGGTAGTTTGTGTAGGAAAATCTGTGTGATGAATTGATGATACCAGTATGATGAATCTTTGTGATGATTGTCATGTAAAGCTTGTGTAGGAATATCTGTGTGATGAATCGATGACATCAGTATGATGAATCTTTGTGATGATTGTCATGTAAAGCTTGTATAGAAATTGTCACGCCCCAAATTTTGAATAACAAATTCAAATCCGAAACATGAATAACAACCAAAACAAATAACGTCCTGAATTTTTTTCTTAACAAGCGTCTCGCAAACCATAATACAAACCTCGTAGTAAACTATCTCTCGAGCCAATATTTACAATACCAACAAAGATAAAACGTTAAGTCCGACAGAGTCTACAACACACCAAATTGATGATATCAGTATGATGAATCTTTGTGATGATAGTCATGTAAAACTTGTGTAGAAATATCTGTGTAGCTTGTGTAGGGATATTTGTGTGATGATTGCTATCTGTGTGATGACTAGCAATGAATCTATGTGATGATCGCTATCTATGTGATGACCGGTGATATCTGTGTAATGATTAGTTGGATGATCGCTATCTGTGTGATGACCGGCGATATCTGTGTGATGATTAGTTGGATGATCGCTATCCTTGTGATGACCGGTGATATCTATGTGATGATCAGTAGGATGATGACTATCTGTGTGATGATCAGTAGGATGATGGCTATCTGTGTGATGATCAGTAAGATGATGGTAATCTGTGTGATGATCGATGAAATCTGTGTGATGATAGCTCAGTAGCGGAGTTGAATTGTTATTAAGTTAACAAAGATCAAGAGGACTGTTGTGATGGTCGGGGCTACCTACAGACGTCAGAGTGTGGGATTATAATGATTACTATGATTTGAATTGCTTGACTTAGTGTGACCTCCTGAACTAAATTATATGCAGGGGTTACCATGAATTGTTTTGCTTGTTTTGAATTGTGATTGCCTTGTTTTCTTCTTGATTTGATTGATTGATGGTTTGATTTATCTTGAAAACCATAGTGGTGACGATTGTGCTCTGTGTGAGGATAGGAAGGTGATTCATTGCTTTCACCTTGATGTCATGATAATGACAAGGTTTCCGGTGGGAAGGAAATGAGTGTAATCCTTGTGACTCACCGTTGTGCGTCAAGGGATTTTCAAACATTATCTAAGGAGGTTTTGTTTGACGGGGAATTTGTGTAATGAGATGCTAGGTTGAGAATCTGAGCATGTAGTTGATGTCATGATAATGACAAGGTTTCCGGTGGGAAGGAAATGAGTGTAATCCTTGTGACTCACCGTTGTGCGTCAAGGGATTTTCAAACATTATCTAAGGAGGTTTTGTTTGACGGGGAATTTGTGTAATGAGATGCTAGGTTGAGAATATGAGCATGTAGTTTAGTCATGAGTTGACCTACGTAAGCATGAGATGGAAGAGTGAAGCAGATGGCTGTATGTGTGAGATGTATGCTTATCGTTGTTTAGGTTGGGTGACTTAAGAAATGTGTTTTGCTTTGTAGTTTTGAGTTACTCATACGGGCTTGCAAAAGCTTACCGGGTTTGTTGTGTGGCAACCCGGTACACCATTCCAACGGTGTAGGGGTTATTTCTGCTGGTCAGGTTGATCGTGGCTGATGCTGAGGTAGCGTGCTTACAGCTTAACGGTAAGAAGTCAATTTTGTGACTTTACTGTTATAAAGACTTCCGCTTGTGGTGAGCTCTGAGGAGCATTTACGTTTTATTTTGTTGTTGACAATTTAATTCGTAAGCTCGTGTATTATGTGACTCTGTGGAGCGAGTCAGTATTGAAATTGTGGGTTCAGGTCATCAATATGTACTTGGGTTAAAAGGGAATAAGTTTCTAAGTATTTTGTATTGATGGCTGTGGTCAGGTTGATTGTGGCTGATGCTGAGGTAGCGTGCTTACAGCTTAACGGTAAGAAGTCAATTTTGTGACTTTACTGTTATAAAGACTTCCGCTTGTGGTGAGCTCTGAGGAGCATTTACGTTTTATTTTGTTGTTGACAATTTAATTCGTAAGCTCGTGTATTATGTGACTCTGTGGAGCGAGTCAGTATTGAAATTGTGGGTTCAGGTCATCAATATGTACTTGGGTTAAAAGGGAATAAGTTTCTAAGTATTTTGTATTGATGGCTGAACGTTTCACGCATATATAATTATGGGGTTATATATCGATTTTTATTTGTGTAAAAATCAGGGGCGTGACATTTAGGGCTTACCAGATTCAAGAGGACGAGAACTAACCAGATTCGAAGATGAATCTCAGATTTAGGGCTTCAGAGGCAGGGATTGGTACCAGAAAGTCGGGCCTTCGGAGGTGGTGGATTTAGAGTTTAGGGCTTCAAAGTGGGAGTAGCAGTGGAGTGAGTCGGGTGCCGGGTAGTTGTGGAGTTGTGAAAAGAGAGAGTCAGGGTTAGTCTAAGGCTTTTTTTCTTTTCTTCAAGTGTTCTAATTTGATCTAAATGGACATATGGCCAGACAAGCCATTAGTTGATGCATGCATGTATAAGGCATCAGACCACGTTTTCCATATACATGTTGTCTGAATGCCACTTTTAAATTTTTAGTTTGCCTTTTCTTGTTGCCTGGGTGGGAGGGAAATGGGATTGGGGGGAGAGAATGGAGGGAAATGTTGGGGGGAATTTCGCTCTTGAAAATCTATAGATTCATATCACAGTTTTAAGCTAACCGTCGTATTACCACTACACACTAGGGAAATTTAAGCGGTGCCAATTGGTGCGAAACTTGCCGCCTCTATAACAATTTAATCTCACACCATGCTTCCATTTATATACATCTTCTGAAGCAATACATAATTTCAGCATGAAAATCACCTGTTGGTAGAATTCATATTCGAAGATGGAAATTTTACAACCGTCGTCTCAATAATGAGAAATGATTCACACCACGGAAAACAATGTGACGTCGTATGAGAGGTGTCGTGTGATTTATTTTCTGTAGTAGTGACGTTGTTGTTCTCATGTGGGATTGTTTTGGTTGGACTCCAAGTTTTCGCAGGCCAATTTGGTGACATTTCTGTGTCACCGTTGGGTTTGGTTGGTGGCGGCGACGTCACTACGTCATCCCTCTCGCAGCACGGTTTGTACATCCGAGGAGAGATAGAAACCTATGAGTGACCGAAAAGTAATGATCCAATAGGTCTTGAATTGATTTTTTTTCCCTTCAGTTTATATAGGGGTAGAATAGATATTATTATTATTATTTTTTTCAAAAATCAAGAGAGGTCTAAATAGTAAATTCGGAGGTATGAATAGAACCACCCTTTAATAGAAATAAGGTTAAGCACAATTATACTATTATTAAGCTAGATTTAGAAAAGAGCATATGACTTTCTTAGTTGGGACTGAATCTTTGTTTTTTTTTAGAAAATATATAATTTCATTACTCATCCATGACCAAAAGACACGTACATCAGTTCATCGTCTTTTTGACAAAATAGAAGAAATTAAAGAAGTTGTGCACCAGGTGCCCTGAACAAATCTAAAGCTATATATTGATGTTGATGAATCATTTGCTATTGTTTTCTCCTCTTTTACAAGCAAGGAGGGTAAGAAAACTAATAAGGTTAGGGAGACAGATGACGGGCTGCAACCTCTTCCATTTGAGGGAGAAGCCACATTTTATTTTATTTTTTGAGGGAAAATGACAAATCTAGTAACATTAGGAGGTAAACTTCTTTGAAAGTACATCAATAATACAATTTGGAGGTTTAAGTCCCAAGAAAAACAAAGAGAAGAATAAACTAAACTATCTAATTTGTGACCCACATTACTGGCTCGACGATAAGTATGAGTAAAATAAGAACCCTACATATGCTGAAGACGAACGGTAATGTCATCATACACATGACCAATAAAGAAAATATGAGGAATGACTTTCTGCTTAGTTTGATGAAAAAGTGTAACTAAATTTGTCTCAAGAATAAGAGAAAAGACCAAGTTGAAAGCTAGTTAGACTGCCTTTCTCCTTACCGAAGCTACCACTTGTTCTGAAGAAGAAATATTGGAAACTGGAGCATAGCATCCTCCCAAACACTACCCCATCTGATAGGAGCATTTTAATGCGACGTTTTAACTGCATTTCCCTACATTTTTCTGCGCCATTTCCTTGAAAAATCCCTGTTTGGGAAAGTTTCCATTCTTTGATTGGGAAAGTTCCTTATTGTAGAAAGTTTCCATTTCTGTAGTTTTCATTTCTCATTTCTGGCAAGTTTCCATTTTCAGTTTAGGAAAGTTTCTATTTTTCATTTTTAGTAAGTTTCTATTTTTCATTTTTAGAAAGTTTCTATTTTCAGTATAGTTTCTATTTTCAGGATATCCGAGCTAAAAAGTGGAAATGAACGCACGAATGGAAAGAGGAGCTTGCGAACATCAAGACGAGTGAATATGAGAGGAAAATGGCCACACAATTGAGCAAAAATGAAGAAATAAGCTTTCCTAGTCCAACCAGGAAATCCTGCGAAATGGAGGAAGGCTTCCCTAGCAAGTTTCCAACGCAACCATGAAAAAGAAATGGAAAAATAAAGTGTCTAGACGTTGGAGATGAGAAGGCTTGAAGTTGAAGCAACGAGGCCCAAGAACTCTATGGATTTTCGGCAAAATGGATCAAGGCCCATGAAAGCCCATGACATTAGGGTTTGTGACGCAAAACCCTAACCCTAGGGATGTGTTGCCGTGAAAACCAAAGGAGGAGAGACAAAGTGACGTGAAAATCAAAGAGAGAATAAAAGATTACGCAAGAGATTTTCTAGGGTGAAGTTTATGGAAAGAAAAAGTGTGGACATCAAGAAAAGGACCAAATGGCGTCTAGATTCATTCCTAGAAACCCTAAGCATGTTTTGGCCGAAATTACAAGAAGAAAATCAGGAAATATTCAAGGTATTTCGGCAAGAATATATTAGGGAATCTTCTAGGAGTTTTGTGATTGGTTGGATGACACACTAGGGCTTATTTGGCAATTTCTCATTGGTGGAAGCTATGTGGAATTATTTGTTTAATTCCTTGGAAAATAAAGCAGAAATACACGGCTTGGTGACCAAGTTTGGTCATTCCCTATATAAACTCTACACCCTAGACGTCCCAAGACCACCTTACAATTCAGAAAATTCTCTCTACGTGCGGAAGCTCTCTCCATTCTCTAGTTCAACCTTTGGCGTTTTCAAGCAAGGAAGGAAGAAGCAAGACTAGGCCGTGAGCATCTCCACCATCCACCTTGAAGCCGTGTACTTTGAAGCTTGCTTTCAAGTTTCATTAGTTCATCATTCGAGTTATTCATCCATCTCTCCATTCACAGTGTAATTCAACCTTCTTTCTTGTAATCACTTTTGATTCTCCTTGTTTGATTTCGTTGGAGATTGTTCTAGTTAACATTGATGTTTGAACAAGGTTTATAATCTGAAAATTTATGATTGAATAAAGGATTTCGAATTCTATGTTGTGATTCCAAAGTTGCTTATGTGTGATTGTTCGATTGAATTTGCTTTATAGATAACTTTTGTATTTTAATCTGATGTGGTTCGAAACACTTAGGGTTTTGATATGAATGGTGCTAGATTTAAGAACATGATTCAACTTTTTGTGTTATGAACTTAAATCAAAAGTAGTAAAGGTTTTGGACAAAAATCGAATTCAATTGTAGAGGATTGCAATTAGGTGAACTTATTCATATTAAGTTGTACACTTGAGTTGATAGCCTTTCTATGTGTTTCATGCGTTGAATATATATGATTGACTAGCTTTCTAGGGCTTGATTACATGTTTGATAGGATTAGTCTACGTGCTTTCACTTAGATTAATTAGCATTGAAAAGTAAAATATGGGAAATCGTTTGCTTTCGAATGTTTCACATGATCAACTCCTTTCACATGACTTGGAACAACAATGTAGGGTTATTTCGAATTCAATGATAAACTTGGTTTTAATCTTTGTTTCTTACATTCCATTCTTGTATTTGTGTTTTTGTTTATACTTTGTTTTAATTCTTTTAATTTTCGAAAAAACCAAAAACCAAAAACCCCCCCTAAATTCATGAATAGTGTTTATATGTGTGAATATTATACTTTGTTTTTATTTTAATTGTTTAAATTGTCCTACATTGACAGGTGTACCCTCAATCCCCGGAATAGAACGATCCCTATTTGCTTATACAACTAATGATGTTTAAAGGGTTAAATTATATGCTTGCTTTGAGCGTATCACCATCTTATCTCTAATGATCACCCCAATACCTCCATAACATGTATCCTTATGAAAAGCTCCATCCAAATAATCTTTACCCACCCTGCACTCCTCCAAGTGACCAAGGGAGAAGCCACATGATCATATCCAAATTTCATATCTTTTAATTATAGAAGTATTTTTTCTATATTAGTAGACTTCATGGGCCAAAAATGTGGGTTTATCTATGTAATGGTTATGGTTCTAGTGACAACCCCCATAGATATATCAGTATATGGGGTAACTGTTCATGTAAATCTATACTATTATTCAGAGAAGAGGTGTTGGTAGTCAAACCTGATTTTTTTACCTTTATAACCCTCAAATATTAAAATATCATAAATTACATTTTAACATCAGGGACAAAAATGTAAAAACCAAAGTAAAATAATAAAAACATAAAATAAAATAAAATAAGAATTTCAAACTCTCCATTCTCACAATTGGTATTGAGTGTTTTTATTGGGACTTCCAAATCTGCTCAGTTGAGCTCACTCTATTATAAATTATTAAATGACATATATAGCCTCTTATAAAATGACTATTAAAGACAATAATTATCCTAAAAAAATATTATATTTAATTTCTCTAGACTTTCCGATTCAATAATATTATATTGCATTCTTTATTATTTTCCTTATCTATTTTCATTTTCCAATTTCACTACATACTTATTAAAGCATTCATATATATTTAATAAGAATTAAAAATATGATTAAGATCATATGACATAAAAATGTATGATATATATGTTGAACGTAAAACATTCTAGTATATGTTGACGTATGCCATACATCAAGTTTTTTGAATATTTTAGACCGTTAGATTTAATTAAAAGTTGAATACATCTGACGGTCTGGAATATTTCAATAGTGGTAACCTGCTTACCAGGTAACCTGTATCTACTTCTTCTTTTTTTTTTGTTAAGATTAGATAAGAGATTTATGTAATCTGGTTAAGGAATGAATATGTAATTAACAGTTTGTTTGCAAATTATATGAGTGAGGTTATTTCAGGAACTTGTGTGAGGTTTAGTGAGTAAATTTAATATTTAAAAATTTGATAGGAGATGTAAAAAGCAAGGAGGTTAAGTGAGTAAATTTAGATGTTCCAATAAAAAAACTCATTGCTATTTTAACTTCCCACTACTCTCACACCCATCGGGTGTGTAGACATTTTCTTGTATTCATTAGCTATGTCTCCTTTTCTTTTCTCAATTTTTTTTTTTAATTTATAACAAAAAAAAAAGTCTTTAAATAATTTGATGCATGTGGTATTCTAGAAAAATATTTATACTTGGGGCGTTTAGAACAACCCCTGCTTTTACGCCAATATGCAGTGTTGAATTCGGACCCCCACGCCTCTCCCGGGCTTTTCTTTATTTCCCGTTTTGAAAGGAAGAATGAGAGGCCGTTGGATGCGAGTCTAAGAGACTCTTCTTCCTCGTGATTCGCTGCGTTGAATTCCAACGGCTTTTAACTCCTACAATTATGTAACTGCCTCTTGACATTGTCTCCCTTTCTCACTCAAACCCTTAAACCCGACTGGACATCATCAACAAGCTATTCCACATCCCAAGCAAATACCAGACCCCTTCCATTTTCTCATCTGGGTATCATTATCTCTCCATTTACCATCCAAACATGCTTGTTCTATCTCTATGTATGTGCCCTTTTGTGACTATTATCTTCTCGATCGATGATCGTGTATTTCTGAATATCTTGCAGATTTGATTTTTATTCTGGTGCAGCATGCAAGGAAGAGATCAGAGGTGATGTTAAATGTGCTTACACAAATTACATGTATTGGAATTGATTTTGATATGTAGTATATTTAAAATGTATTTGAACTTCATTGAGATGGGTTCATTTGGTGAACTCATTAAACCAGACACTGATTATGTTGAAAATTTACAGCCTAGTTCAGTGTATTTGGGATCATTTTCCTAGCAACATACTTCATTGTTATGCTTGCATTAATTTGAACATGAGTTGAGACCTTCTCGTGTGTTTTGAAATGAAAACTGTGGACATGGTGTGGTCATTGCTAGCTCAAAATTGGTCAGTAATAGACAAATTCAGACGAAGTGTGAGTGAGAATTTTTTCCATGAAAAAGTGATCAGTTTTCAGTATATTCACTTCTAGCCCAAAAAATTGACAGCATTTATGGCATCGTGCATATTGGCACAATGTTTAGGTGCAGATTGGAACCAAATGTTTAGATACTGAAGCTACAAGGCTCATTGTGTGAGGGTTATCGGGTGTTTTTTTTTTTTTTTTTTCATTCATTCCAACAACATGACCTTAATGGATTATTTCAAGTTTCAAGTATTAATCCAATTAGTTTCTGAAGTTCTGATATAATTGAATTTTCCTTCCAGAAAAAGAAAATGGATTTCTATCATTTGAATTTGGCCCTTCATATGAATCATGACCTTCTTCCAATCTTCCATTGTAATATTCCAAGTTTCAAGTATTCCAATTAGTTTCTGAAGTTCTGATATAATTGAGTTTTCTTTCCAGAAAAAAAAAAAACAGAAGGATTTCTATCATTTGAATTTGGCCCTTCATATGAATTTGATTGAACACTTGTCATAATACTGATCCCCAAATCTTTTTATGGTTTTTATGAAACAGGTGCTAATTGGATCTCAAATTATAAGGAGTTTTCCTCGGAATATTAACAACACTACATTAAGGTTGAAGAACTGATTCGTATGAATTGGTGAAAAGTTAAAGAGGAATACAAGTGGCCAGCTTGTGTCATTCTTCACTGTCAGCCAGCACAAACTGAAGGTATTATATGTTGCCTCTTGAATCCACTTAGTGAGTTGCTTGAACTCAAAGTATGAGTGGAATGGAGTTCAGTGATGGTTTTGTCTCAAATGAGCATCGGGAGCTCCACCGTTCTGCTACAGAAAGTGCAGATCCATTATCTGCCTCTCCGCTGCACATTGGTCCAAAGTCTCCAAGGTCCCCAAAGTCTCCCAAATCCCCAAAGTGCCCAAACAATCCAAGGTCCCCAAAGGTGCAGGGAAAAACTGGAAAAGTTAGCCCACTCGCGCATGATAGGCATTCACATTCTTCTGTAGATGGGCGTCCTAAAAAGGGTATACAACACTTACTGTAATTTTTTCTAGTTGTCTGCTTCAAGGTTTTCTTTTGCAGTACATATTGGGCATCAAGAGGCACTAAAGTACTCCAATCTGGACAATGTGAAAAACTGATGTCCAGTAGTGTAGAGATTGCCTCAACAAGTTAATTTCTCTTGCTGGACTCAAAGAAATACTGCTATCTCAGTTAATGATAAGCAAGGGTTTTAAAGATATTCGGTTTTCTCAATTCAATAGTGGTTTTTGGTTCTTAGTTTTGATGAAGCAACTATCCTGTGCAGGTGGTTCTGGGGGAAAAGGCACCTGGGGAGGGTTACTTGATACCGACGACAGTTGCACCGTTGACTCTAGTGACCCTAACTTTGATAGCAGTGAGGTAAAATAACTAAAAGTTCCACCCGTCATATAGAACTCTCCCTGCTTTCGAAAACTTATATGCAACTCTCACTGTTTCTTATTAAACATTGCTTTGATTAATTTCTATGTTATATTGTTATTACTTTTATTATTGTCTATTCCTTTTACAAATTATGAAGAAAGTTTGTGTTTCAGGAATGTGAACAATCAAATGCAAAATCTGAGAGAGTGGATTTTGAGGAATACAAAAAGAAAGCAACAGTAATAGTGGAGGAATTCTTTGCTACCGATGACATTACCTCCACTGCAAATGAACTAAGAGAACTTGATATGCCTAGCTATAGCTTCTACTTTGTAAAGAAACTTGTTTCTAAGGCTATGGATAGGCATGACAAGGAGAAAGAAATGGCTGCTGTTCTTTTATCTGCATTATATGCTGATTTCATTGATCCCCCACAGGTTTACAAAGGGTTCTGTAAATTGGTAGAATCTGCAGATGACTTGATTGTGGATATACCGGATACAGTTGATGTTCTTGCACTTTTCATTGCCCGAGCTGTTGTTGATGACATACTTCCTCCTGCATTTTTGAAAAAACAAATGAATTATTTACCTGAGGACTCAAAAGGGGTTGAAGTTTTGAAGAGAGCTGAGAAGGGCTACTTAGCAGCCCCTCTCCATGCTGAAATCATCGAGCGGCGGTGGGGAGGTAGCAAGAAGAGAACTGTTGAGGATGTTAAGGCTAAGATAAATAATTTGTTGATAGAGTATGTAGTCAGTGGTGACAAGAAAGAGGCTTGCAGATGCATCAAGGATTTGAAAGTTCCTTTTTTCCACCATGAAATAGTTAAGCGAGCTCTTGTAATGGCAATGGAGAGGCGGCAAGCTGAAGGCCGGCTACTAGATTTGCTGAAAGAAGCTGCTGAAGAAGGTTTAATCAACTCAAGCCAAGTATCAAAAGGCTTTGGTAGGATGATCGACTATGTTGATGACTTGTCGCTTGACATACCAAATGCCCGGGGAATATTACAGTCATTGATCTCTAAGGCAGCATCGGAGGGCTGGGTGTGTGCTTCGTCCTTAAAGTCACTCTCATTGGAGCCAGAAAAGCCATCATTAGAAGATAGTGTTGCCAGAGCTTTCAAGATGAAGGCTCAATCTATTATTCAAGAGTACTTCTTGTCTGGCGATATCTTAGAGGTAAGCAGTTGTCTAGAGTCAGAGAACAGTACTTGCTTGTCCGAACTGAATGCTATCTTTGTTAAAAGACTGATAACTCTAGCAATGGATCGGAAGAACAGGGAGAAGGAAATGGCATCCGTGTTGCTGTCTTCTCTATGTTTTCCAGCTGATGATGTTGTAAATGGGTTTGTAATGCTGATCGAATCCGCAGATGACACAGCTCTGGATAATCCTGTTGTTGTTGAAGACCTTGCAATGTTTCTTGCTAGATCAGTGGTGGATGAAGTTCTAGCCCCACAACATTTGGAAGAGATTGGAAGTCAGTGTGTGGCACCTGATTCAATCGGGAGCAAGGTTCTTAAAATGGCAAAGTCACTGCTAAAGGCCCGGCTTTCTGGCGAGCGAATACTTAGGTGTTGGGGTGGTGGAGGAAGCAGTAGGCCTGGATGGGCAGTTGAGGATGTTAAGGACAAGATTGGGAAGTTGCTAGAAGAGTTTGAGTCTGGAGGTGGCGTGAGGGAGGCTTGCCGCTGCATGAAGGAGTTAGGCATGCCATTTTTCAACCATGAGGTTGTCAAAAAAGCTTTGGTCAGCATTATGGAAAAGAAGAATGAAAGACTTTGGATTCTGCTCGAGGAATGTTTTGGCTCTGGACTCATAACAATGAACCAAATGACCAAGGGGTTCGGGAGAGTTGCAGAATCTCTAGATGATTTAGCTTTGGATGTTCCTGATGCCCAGAAACAATTCGCTCATTACGTCGAACGAGCAAAGACTGCAGGGTGGTTGGATTCCTCATTTTATTTCAGCAAATCTGGACATGTTACAGAGAATGGGACCTGTTAATTAGCTGGACTTTGTATTCCATTAGCTGATCAAATGCGACTGCCTGTTTTATACAACTCCAATTGTAAACTTTTCTTTGCTCCTTTCTCCGATCCTGGCTTTATATATATTAGCTTTCGAGGGTCGTAGTATGTATATATGTGTGTGTCTATATATATATATATATATATATATATATATATATATATATATCAGGCCTGATCAAGAGAGGACGTCCGCACTTTCGCTAAAGTGCGGACGATGGCGCTACAGCCCTGCTCAGGCCTCGACGGCGGCGCGAATCGGGTTAGAAGGAGGCCGGAAGCATCCTAGACGGCTTCTAGACAGCGATCGAGGTTGCAGGTTTCTAGGCAGCAACCTCACCTGCAACTGCAACCTGACCTACAACGTTGCAACGTCATCGCCGGCGACTCCACCCGACTGCAGACTGGTCCGTCCGATCCCTGGCCTCCCTCGTGCAAGTGGCGCCGCACCGTCGTGGCCTGAGTTGGGCTGCAACGCCGTCGTCCGCACTTTAGCGAAAGTGCGGACGTCCTCTCTCGATCCGCTCTATATATATATATATATATATATATCTTTTGCTTGCTGACACATACATGCTGCTTACTACTGAACAGCTGCCTTGTGCAATTGACATTTATTTTTCAGTCCCAAAAAGAAATTACATTGGATTTTATAAAAATAAAGAAATGAAGATGTTTGAGAAAATCTGTGGTGCCTTAAAAGACTGGTCATTATACTTTTGCAAGTTATCTCCTGGTAGTCGATGAATTGTGTTGAGTCGTGCTCAATTGTCATTAGTTTTAAATTGAAAAATGAAAAATAATGAGATAAATAAACTCATTTAAACTACCTCATATTTTTTTCACCATTAGATTTAATTGAATAATAGTTGAGTATAGAGGTGCGTGAATACAATTATGTCATCGGAGGGGGCAATGTATTTCCGCCCCTGACCAGGTCAATTCGTGTAGCTCTATATATCAGTATTTTGTTATTGATATGCACCTGACGCACTTGAAGTCTAAGAGAGTTTCTTTCAACCATCTAGAGAAGCGTCATTAAACTTCGTCGCCAAACGGGAATTTTCCTTTCATGGAGTACAGGAGCAACGCTTATGGGTTTGATAGGGATTAGAGTTGGCAAAGGGTGAGACTGTTGGCAAAGGGTGATAGGGAGTACAGGAGCAAGGCTTATGGGGTTTGATAATAGCATAAGGTTAAGGCGTATAAACACTGCACTTAAGGGTAAATTTCCCCTCTCGGAGACAATGTCTCTATGTAGCAGATTTGTGGCGCTCCACACTCCAGGATACAACAACCGTTAATCCTTATAAGTGTACACTCGCAATAATGTAACGCCCCAAGCTGCACCTCACCACCCTAAACTCGTTACAGTGCTGTGAGTCTCTAAAACATAAACCGAACTCTAGATTTACATCCTAGAGAACCGCTAGGCATTTTGTTAGAAAACTTTCTTAAAAACACAACGGAAGCTACAAGTACTTTTGAGGTGAAAATCTTTAAATCACTAGTATTTATTTCCTTCGTCCAAAACTTAAAATGAAGACTCACACGAGATATATGAATCTCAAGAAATGAGAATTCATCTAATTTTGATATAAGGCTATCAACAAGTCCCGGAACATGAATTTCGAGAAAAAGAATTTAGAATAAAGTCCAAACGATGGTTTACCGAACTTGTTCCACAGACCCAGATCCGTCTGCTCTTATCCTGTCACCAGTACACAGTAACTGCATTCACACTATTGTAAGGGGTGAGCTTTCGTCCTCGCTGCTCAACGGGAACTCTACCTCAACTAGAGTTAAAACCAGTAAACGAATGTTTGGGCTGCCCAGTATGAAAACATATTTAAAAGAACGACAAATTTTATAATGTTTTTCAACTTGAAAACTGATGAATGATGCTTAAACAAATACGGCGCCAAAGGAACTCTACCTCAACTAGAGTTAAAACCAGTAAACGAATGTTTGGGCTGCCCAGTATGAAAACATATTTAAACCACATATTTAAAAGAACGACAAATTTTATAATGTTTTTCAACTTGAAAACTGATGAATGATGCTTAAACAAATACGGCGCCAAATCCAAGTATTACCTGATGGCCGGTCCCATAGACCCACTACACGACCTTACCTCAAATTAGTTTATAACCAGGTAAGCGTAGCGAGAGTGTCCGCTAGCTACACACACGTACCGAGTCCTTGATTACGATTACTCAGACGACCGACATAGCTAACCCTCCGGAGGTTTAGAGAATCGAACCCAAGGAAGTCGGTGTCCCTTTCGCTCTCAAGCCATCACATTTCTCACCATTTGGTTAGTATGCATTGCATTTTTAACATAACCAAACCATGCCACCAAACATGCATCATTTTAACACAATATATAAGAAAACAACTAACCGATGAGAGTCCTGAATCCCTGCCTGAATTCCGTTGCTTTCTCTCATGTACTCCGAGAGTCGTGAACCTTTCCTTACTCGGGTAACTGGAGTCCTAGATTCCGACATTCCGACCATTAATATCTCATTGAACAATTATATGAAATATTGACGATTAATAAATCGTCCAACCAACCTTTCCTGGTTTGACTAGGATTTACCACGGTTTGACCATATTTGACTAACGTTTCTTAGTTTGACCAATGTGTGACCAATCATCGAACATTCACTTGAAATTACAGTACCGATCAAACATATTTTGAGCGCACCCGATTCACTAAGGCCACCCAACATTTTTCCAACATAATTACGACTCAATATACATACTCTGGACACCCATAATTAAAACTTAATATTTTCCAAACTTTTCACAAACATCTAAATTCTCATCTACACAACCATTTCAAATAACCTGCCTTAGCAACCAACGAGACATTAACTTGCAAAACCAAAACAATCTCAATTCACCAAACCATAAGCACACAACTTCATCAACAATATTCTCACCAATAACTTGTCCATCACCAATAACCAATTTCAGTCAATATCCCATTCAACACTACTCGAACAATTTCTCAAACCAGACACAAAACAAGAAACAATTCCTTCTAGAACTTCGAATTTACCTTCAACAAGTCCGATTTGCAGTCTGGGTTTGAACTCCCTCGCAGTAGTTTTCTGAAAACTAGAGGGAGAACTCGGTGATGAACTGGTATCCAAGCCTCACTGTGCACAACTCAGAAATTTTCGAAGTTTAACTTCCACTCAAGGTCAGGCCTCGTCCAAGGAAGCAGTCGAACCAGAAACCAAGCCCAGACGCGTCATAAAAGTCGTCGGCGTAGCAAAAGCGTCGAACCCGAGCTAACCCAGAAACCCAAATCAGTAAAACTCCAACAATTTCAAAGACTAATTAATCTAACATGTAGAGAAAGGCGAAAGGAGGAATTTCTATACCGAATGCAGCCCAGACGGTGGCTGGAAATTGCAGAACTTCGCCGGAGCAGTCAGATCTTCTTACTGCCGTTTCTCCCTCCTCATCCGGTGCATGGGCGATCGAAGACCACAGGAGTCATACCGACGACTAGAGGAAGAGATCGGTGGTCATGAGTCGTCGATCGGTGGCCGGACAGCGTCACTCCGGTCGGGTTTCTCTCTTAGGGTCGCGCTATGTCCGGTTCAGAGAACACCGAGCTCTCTCTTACTCTCTCGAGATGGTGGAGATGGTGGATGGCTAGGATTGCTCCACGTGCTTTCTATTTCTTGAATTAATTTCCAAAATCCCAAAACTTCGGATAGTCACGATAAATAGCTCAAGTATCCGTAAAATCTCCCGAAAATTTTCACAAACTAGTCGTGTTGTGTACTTTATTATCCAACTCTTGAATTGAGGTTTTCACTTTATAAAAATTTCTGAAAATATTCTCGAGCAACTTAACGTTTTTTGAGATCGTTGAACAATTTGTCACACGATCCCCCCTTAAGCTCGATACATTTTTCCGGGGCTCACAGTTCCACCCCCCTTAAATAAATTTCATCCTCGAAATTTCATGATTGGTCAAATGGTCAACAATACTTCACTTTTCATGTCGGACTCCAATACCCATAACCTTTCAAATTTATGATTTCCTGTGGTACAAATTGACTATTTCTAGTCATGCATATCAACATCGGGGCTAACATTTCTCTTTACCAAGTGTTCCTCATTTATCACCCACAAGATACACTCCGCTCTGTCTAATTTTATTCTTCTGTACCCACAAGACTAATCTTATAATAACGGAACTGAGTAAATGATACTCTCCTCGTAGCACTGCCATACTTGGCATTTTTATAAATGATTCAGGTCTAGCAAATAAAAATGGTAACTACTAACCTCGTTACCCCATACAAAACTTCCACAGCTGGCCACTCGTCTCTTCCTTCAATTCCCGCTCATTTCAAATACAACGTTCCGAGAATTGCAATTTCTCAAAGACATACTTAACTACTCATAATCGAACACAACTACCCATAGGTAAAATTATGTTCCTCACGCGGGACCCACGTCAACTATGAAGAACAAGTCGACGTTGTCGTTGCGATCCGTAGCTTTGACGACCATTATCGTCTAATGGAATACACTCTCTGTTTTCTTTTTCTTTTTCTTTTTTTAAAAGAGGATCAAAGGATTTCACTCCTACCCCCATGGTGACTCGAACCCATGACTTCCTACATAGGTAGTAGGTGCTCTAATCACTCAGCTAACACCACATCGTCACTAACATGAAATTCGCAATTCACCATGGAAGAGGTCACTGTCCTCAGAAGGACAAACACATGCAAAGTTGGCTGAGCATCCGTCTTTCTAATCAAGCTATACAAAAAAAGCATGACGGAACCTAACAGCCGCCTTCTAAAAGTTATTCCACGAATCTCCACGTGACGACACTTTTCTCGTAGTGCACTCGAGTTCGTTACAGATTCATTTATAACTGCTGCCTCGGCTACTGCATCCATTCCACGAACTCAAAGGTGAAGTACTCCTTCCAACCATGCGGACGACAGACGCCGTGTTAACAATATCGAATCATGTTGCCCTTCTCGCAACAAATACGTGCAAATGAGTTTTTGGACACTAGTTTGTTGAACTGTCCTTCTGCTCCAACAACTCTTTCCTTTTTATTCATGTTTAATTATTAAATATTCGTCCACTCACACGTTTCAAATGATTTCCCCCTGGGCCCTTTGGTTTCAAATGCCCAGTTCACAGCGTTGCTGCTCGGGGCCTTAGGAGTGAGCCATAGTGACTGCATCTGCTTCCGTTTTCTCATATAGTAGGTTACCTGTTTAACCTGCTGAATCTTATATCAATTTTTGTTTTTAGATTGCTCTGATTACTATGGGAATTGTGACCCAGACTTGTAATGAATTATATTTGAGGTCTATGACCTAACTTTGGTGAATTGTTGTAATTTAATTATGGAGTTTCGTTGGACTTTAAGTATTTGAAATACTATTATTATCTTTGATTTTAAGTTGGTTAGAACATGGGATCAGGGTGGCTCCAGGAGGATATGGTTGGGTTATTAGAAGTGTTTTTGGTTTCTTACAGGTTTGGGTTGCCCACTTTTAGGTGAAGTTCTGCCAAAATTTTTCAGTAAAATCTTCTTTAAAAGTGGGTCCCGCAGGGCCACTTCAGATTTCTAGGTGAAATCCTGGGCGGGCCTTGTCAAATTGGCTGGACTTCCTCTTGTTTACTGTTTGCCCCAAGTTTAAGGCATACTCCTCCATGAAGGAGACTACATTCCGGAGGTGTCTTGGACTCCCTTGTAGAAAGACCATTACATCATCAGCAAACAACACATGTGAAGGAGGAATGACACCTAGAGGGGCAAATATACGCTTGATTTTGTTACGATCAACCAGAGAAGCAATGCCTCTACTTAGGACCTCCTCCGCTAGGCAGAAAAGTATTGGCGATAAAGGGTCACCCTGACGGACTCCCCTAGAGCAATTGAAAAGTATCCCTTACCATTCACATTTACAGAAATAAAGGTTGAACTTAAAATGTTACGCACGTACCCGAAAAAAGTAGAACCGAACCCAAAGTCACTGAGAACTCTCAATAAAAAGTCCCAATCGAGAGTATCTAAAGCTTTTCGGAATTCAAACTTAATTGCAACATTGCCGAATCTGCATTTACTGTCAAGAAGATTCACACACTCTGAGGTTTGGGAGATTGGGTCCACAATAGTGTAACCACTAATGAAAGCGCTTTGACTTGGGGAGATTATCCTTGAAGCAATACTTCCCAAATGATCTGCAAGAATTTTTGTAATTATTTTAAATACAAAATTGGCCAAGGCAATAGGCATGTAGTCCGATATACTCTCTGCCCCCTCAAGCTTTGGAATGAGAATGTTAATGTTAGAATTGAAATGCGGCATGATGAACCCATTTTGAAAGAAACCCTGTATTGTTGAAACTACATCAAGCCCCACCACCGACCAACAAAAAGTGAAGAAACTACCCGTATAGCCATCAGGTCCCAGGGCACTGAGCCCACCCATACATCTGACTGTGGCAAATATTTCATCACAGGTAGGAATTTTGAGTAAAGATGCGTTGTCAGCATCAGTAACTAAATGAGGAATAGTGCGTTCAACAAGCCCCGTGTTCACAACATTAGGGTCCCTTGTGAAAGTCTTTTCAAAGTGTTGGACCACATGAGCTTCGATTTCCGCCATATCCGTGAGTACATCTTGGTCAACCTTGAGCGAGGTGATGGACTTGTTAAGGCGCCTGAACTTGACCATATTGTCATGAAATGAAGTGTTTCTGTCTCCATCTTTTAACCACCTAATTCTTGATTGATCTTGAAGAAAAGTCGCTTGGAAATAGAGGTCAGAGACATACCTTGAATGGGCCTCATCCTCCCTTAAGAATCTTTCATCTGAAGGACCAAGCCTTGAAATTTCCTCTTGTATCGCATCCAGATTCGCTTTCGAAGTTCTAACCCTTTCGTGAACCTCACCAAAGGAGTTTTTGCTCCAAGACCTAAGCATAGACTTCAGGGATCTGAGTTTGGAAGCTAGGACAAATTGAGGGCAACCAAAGAACTGAAATGTTGCCTAAAACTCCCTAACCAGATCAAGGAAATTGGGCACCTGTAGCCAGAAACTTTGGAAATGAAAGGGAGCTCTAAGTACTCTGCCAAGCTTCAAGCAGGTCAACAAAATTGGACAATGATCCAAGGTTGCTTTAGTGAGGGTGCAACACACCATGACTGCCCATGAATTAAACCAACTCAAGTTTCCAAAACCTCTATCCAACCGCACATCGGTACGCTGGTTAGCCCATGTATAAGCTAGGCTTTTAGTGGGAATGTCAATCAGGTCACGACAAGAACTTGCACTTGGTGGGTTTCCACCGCATTTTTCTTGAGCGCCCAGAACACAATTAAAGTCACCAAAGACTACCCAAGGGCCATGAACAAGACTTGCACTGATATCTACTAGCTCAGACCAGAGCTGCTTTCTTCCGGCCAGATTGGTTTTAGCATAGACGCAAGTGTATAAGCTGCAGACTCCGTCGAAGTTACAAGACACAATAATTTGCTGAGAGGACATTGAAAGGACCTGAACCTTGAGGGCTTCATGACAGAAAAACCAGAGGTTGGGGTCTACTTCCCCCCTGTCATTGGTAGTTACAAGGCAAAGACCTAGTGATCTCCAAAAAGGAATTGGAATAGAATCTACTAAAATAAAAGGCTCGGAAATACAAACAAATAAAGGTTTGTGTGCGCGTACCATATTTATTAAAGCCCGTTGTGTGTCACAATTTGCAACACCATGAGCATTCCAGAATAAAACTTTCATTAGAAAGCCTTGTGCTTAGCACCCTTCTGCACAAGTGCCCGCTTGATACTATGATTAGAAATACCCTGCTTTTTCTTTAATTTAGCTTTTACAACAGACTTTTGAAGCTTCTTGGACTTTTTAGATATGACTAGAGTAAATTCACCCTCCTCACGCACCTCTAGTAACATATCTTCTGAAGCCCTAGTTTATTCCACAGAGGTGGAGGCCAGGCTATCTGCGGGTGCTTGTGGTACAATCACAGAGTCTCCTGAGACAATGGGAGCAATCACCGGACCCACATGCACCTCTCCCGGTACAATCACAGAGTCTCCTGAGACAATGGGAGCAATCACCGAAGCATCCTCTACCCGAATAAAGGGAACAGATTCCAAAGCCTCCTGTATCTCCAATTCTTTCACCAACTAATTCTCCATCATGTTGCTGTGATTTGGCACCAGTACAGGGTCCATAATAGTCCTCTTTCATCTCTGCCTCGATCGCTTTTTACGAGTAAGGTGCGAACGCACTGGAGATCGACCACGTTTGCTTTGGTTCCCCTGTGTTCTGTTGGTAGTAATCATGCACTTGTTGATGGAGTGCCCCACAATACCACATCCATCACATAGGACAGTCACCCAAATCTGCGCAAACGTGTTTTTATACGTTGAAGGGGAGAACTCAGGAGTCCACTTTATCAGCCTTAATATACCTTTTTTTTTTTCTTTTCTTTTTTTGTTTTGAAAGAGGATCAAAGGGTTTCACTCCTGCCCCCATGGTGACTCGAACTCATGACTTCGTGCATAGGTAGTGGGTGCTCTAACCATTGAGCTAACACCACTTCGTCTGGATTAAGGTTGATGGATCCCAATAACTAAATCCTTTGCATCTCATCAATGGACTGGAACTATAGAATGAAGAAACCCTTGCCCATTGGAGCCACAGACCAGTTTGAAACGTTGTTCCAGAGAACCTTCAAACGTTGAGCAAGTTCATGGGCTTTTGGCATAGTGCCATTGGGAGGCGACAGAAGCTTTCCAACTTGCAAGGTTTTACATCTATCCAGACCCCTAAGAAACGGGGCCTCTGAAATCTGGACTATGATCAGTCCGTCCTCCAACAACGGCGAAGGAAGATCATCAGTGTCAAACCCTAAGGGCTAAACCTGACCAAGTACAGAGGCAAAGGATGGCTTAAGGTTCGAGGAAGATGGTTGAGGTGGGATAGCGAGCATGGGGCTAGGGCTTGCCATCTCGTATCTAGGGTTTTCCGTGGACATCTCAATTATAGTGACACGAGATTATTTAGGCAAACGATCATGACAGTATTGTATATATATATATATATGAACGATATGATATTTTACACCATTAATTGCCAGAAATCAAAATATATATAGTACATATTTTACACCATTTAGAACATTGCTTCTGAATAAATGCCCCAATCCTAAGTTGATGCAGTCTTTTTTGTTAGAGAGGAATCCCTGGCCTCATCAACTTGTACCTTCATATCTTCATCATTAGCTGCAGTTAATTCTAGAACTTGGAGCAATAGTCGTTCCTGCTCATCTTTATTTTCAAGGAATTCTCTTCTCTCCAAGCACTCAAATAGCCGGCAACGCCAACCCTTTTCATTAAATAGATCAATCTGTCTCTATAACAATGCAAGCTCTGTCGTAATCCAATGCTTAGTTATATCCTCATGTAATAGGTGGACCTTGTGTTGGAGCTCCACTACTGTTGGTCTATTGACCAAGCCACCTTCCATTCTTTGGCATAGTTCTTCACATTCTTCCTCGGAGAATTTGTCATCTGAGAGCATGCCAATAGAAAAGTCTTTGGGGGTGCTTGAAAGTTGGAGAGAAATATCTGATGCATCAGATCTAGAAGGCTTGTTTACAAGGGCTGCGACTTGGAGCAGTTGGTGAGTATTCTTCTGTAAGTAGTCCTCACGTCCTGATTTGATTCTAACAAAGCTTCCAACAACTTTTTTCTCAAAGACATAAGGGTCTTTCTCATGCTTGAGAAGAAGATTCTCAACCAGACTTCTTCAAATACACTAGCTTCATATTATCGAGAACTATGGCAACAAAACGGCCCATCCGTTTAGGTATAGCAACTTCGAATGCATTTCTCTCTCTTTCCTTTGCAGTGTTTATCTTCTTCTTGAGAGTCAGAGTCCGATGAGTTAGAGTTGGATTTGTAATCAGATGAGGAGGAATCTGGTTGTTGATTTTGGAGATAATACTGCTCGAGCAAGCCGTGGATCTGGTTGAGGGAAATGGACTTCCTTCGGAAGAGGCAATGGAGCCTCTCATTGCATACAATTCTCCTCTTGTTTGTTGGGTGGGAAAGGTTGTTTGAGCCGCATACTTGGTTATGATGGAAACGATATCATACTCGGTCAGTTGCAACTTGCTAGTGTCTACCCCAATTGATTTGAGAAATTCAAGGAGTGGTTTGGAAAACTCTTGTTTGGTTGGGCAGGAAGAAGAACCTGAAGGTGGTGGTGGAGTGGGACTATGGATGGGGTCAGTATACTCCCCCACCCATGTGAATAAACCTGAACCCATCAAAATTATGAATGAATCAAGCAAGCAAGCTATAAGCAGAGAAGAACTGGATCGAGGATGTATGAGAGAGTAACAACACAGTGGGGTTTTATTGTCGTTGTTTTTCTGTTTCTGGGCTAAGAACGTCTTTGACATTGTTTCCATTTCAACAACTTTTTTATGTAGAACAAGTTTAACGTGAACTAGGAGAGTTTTTCTCTCAACCCTAGTTGCCTACGGCCTCCTAGCCTCCCTCACCATTCTCCACCTCCTTTACCTACTCT
>BDJD01002582.1:0-19253 GCA_002564525.1 Rosa multiflora
CTATCAAGGAAAAAAAATTGTAAAGAAAGTGAATCCCACCTTAAAATCATGAACTTATTTCTTAACAATCTGGAGTTGTCGGTGGAGCTGTGATCTGTTGGTTAGCTAGCCTAACTAACATAATGGAGGTCACTAGTTTAAATCTCACTGACATCAAGGGTGGGGTGGGGAGTTACACTGTTATCTAGAATTATTATTTATTTAAAAAAAAAATCAAGCTGGAGTTCAAAACTAAGCGAGTTGGATTTAGAAATTTTTTTTGAAGGGAATGTGGATTTCATTTACGCATGCCAAGATGACCATTACATATCCTTCTGCTGCATTCGACTAGACAGATCAAAAAGTTGTAGCAAACTACTGCGATACATAGAAATAGACCACCTATATTCGAACTAACCGCTCACTTATTTAAAGTGAGCCTATAAACTATGGATAAAATGGAGACATAGAGTATAGGCCCCTACCACACCTACCTAGATCTTTTCTTTGCCCTTCACACTAGGGCTAGGAGGTTTGCCTGAGTACAGGACAGTCAAGACCTCTTCCACAAATACCTTCTTCGACTTAGGGTTTTTGTTTTTGGATCCCAACGGTCTCCCTTTCTTCTTCTTTGTAACTGGCATCTCAAGTGCAGGCTTCGGCAGCATAACCTCAAAGGGTACCAACACTCCTCCCGAAGTCTCAACAAGACCCAAGGATTTGGCACTGAATTTAGTGGGAAACTCTGGCAGTTTCACCTTCTTTGTATGAGCTAACGGGCTAGTTTTCCAGTTCAACAAGTCAGACATCAAGAATTGAAGCTTTTTTGGGGAGGGAAAAGACCTCTCCCGCTTGGAGGTCGTGTCAACTGGTACAAGGGCTAAAGCATTATCCTCACGGACCTGTTTAGCTTCTGCACTTCGAATGACCACAAGGCAGCACAGCTTGCTTGATGCTGGAAGGAATTAATTCCTCTCAACTCTGATTTATTAATTTCTTCATTTCAAATAAATAAAAGTGTCATTCATGTTATTTGATTCATTTAGTTGTTCAACTGAGTTTGGAGTAGCTAGCCTTTTGGTCTATTGCTTACTTGCTGAGGTTTCCGAATCTAATAACTTATTTTATTAATTTGTTATAATCTTAGTTTTTAAATTTCAATTTGATAATTGGTTGAGATGCATTTTGTCTCATCACAATCCCTTAGGTGAGCAAGACAAACTTTTCTCATACGTATTATTTGCTAGAGTCATGCCCAATAGACAAGGCAATTGTAGTTGAGGGTAATTTGGCGTTGGTTTAGGTATAACTTCCAGTGGCCACGGCGCATGGCCATTGCGAAAAACCAAATTGTCGTTGCAACATACCAATGGTGACAGCTAAACGAAGGCAACGTCACCGATGGCATTGGTGTCGTTGCCATTGCTATTTGCAGCAGCAATTACATCATTGCTGTTTGGCTCCAAAAACCAGTATGGGTGCAAACTGTCTCTTTTGCTGATATGATTGTGCAGGCGTGCCAGCACCGTGGGGTGCAGTCTTCAGGGAGTCCCTTAACCTGACTTCTTGATCAAACGATGTGGACGAGGAAAGCACCAACCTCACACAAGGTTCTTTTCTTGCCTTTCGGAAAAGGACTTCTCACCTTACTGGTAAGGACTTTGGTTGTGATCTCTTGCGTTCACCGAATCGATACTTAGTGTTGTAGACTAAGTAGAGCGATCACTGGGAAATTGGGGAAAGCACGGGTTTTGCTAAAGCGTGACTTTAGCTTCGCTGGGTTGCGAGGGCATTACCCTTGCTACGCTGGTCGAGATAGTCTCGGTGGCAGTGGTACTGGCAGTCCGCTCCTGGGGAGACTAGGGCTGGAAGTACTGTCGCCGGGTTGGTTTGGTGGCACTAACAGTCAACTCTGAAGAGACTGGGACTGGAGTGTGGTCACCGGTAAGAGAGGTTACTCTGAGGAGACTTGGGTAATCGTAGAGATTAATTTGTTGATTGGTTGTGTTTTGCTGTGTCGTCTTTAGCCTCTATATATAGGCTGCTCGTAGATTCTCCTTCCAAATAGGAATGCAATACTATATTTTAGACCACAGTTATTGGCCTTTGAATCAAATCAAAACTCTTAATAGTTTTGATAACATAATAATTATCCTCTATCGCCGCTAGAATATAGGCAAAGATTAATTGCCTCTTGGAGTCCTTGACGTAATCTTCCTCTTAGCAACGTAATTGTCTCAAGAACTGATTCTTGGATATTGCCTTTGCGAGCATTACGTAGCTCGCGGCATGCAATCATGTATCCTTTGTTTGTTGCAATTAAGGATAATTGCATCCTTCCATATACTGACTATTTGCATGGGAAAGCATTGATTGGCTGGTGGCCCACCTTAATTACATATATATATATATATATATATATATCTTCGTGAGGACTCCCTTCAACAGCCTTTAATTATGCATATATATATATGTGTAGCCCCACATAACCTTGATTCATGCATGGCTTTTGATCTTTTGTACGTCCACCATGCCTCTTCATTGACACATATGTAGGCAAACTTAATTGCTTGCATGCAGATATATATATATATATATATATATATATATATA
This sequence comes from Rosa multiflora, assembly GCA_002564525.1. Lineage (NCBI taxonomy): Eukaryota > Viridiplantae > Streptophyta > Magnoliopsida > Rosales > Rosaceae > Rosa > Rosa multiflora. The sequence continues at coordinate 2,593 of BDJD01002582.1, forward strand.
TATATATCTCCGTTGTTGACCTTCACGATCAAGACTTAATCGCAATATATAAAACAATGGAGGAAATCCTTACTAAATTGGTCCATGTCCACCATCTTAATTGCCATATGAGTGTAGCTTGATAATGAACTTACATAGCCCAACGTCCAATATTCCTTCCTTAATTGGCCCCCTGTAAGTAATTATATAAATATACACAATCTTACGCCCACTTGCATGGTACTCATAAGCAAACCAACCATTATTAATTATCAAATATTTTATAATTAATAGTAAATCGATGAATATCAAGATTCGCTTCAAAATTGCTTGGCCTCCAAGTAGGCTTTATTTAGTCTCTAAACAATATATTCCGAACTTGTCGAAAATAGGGCCACCGATATTGGCCCGGTTTTCTTCGAGTCCCCCTTATCGGGAAAAAATGTTAATTTTGGGTTCAAACAGTTGCATATTTTTGACAACGACAATGATGTCATCACTAAGAGCAATGGCGACAACACCTACGACATTAGCAATTTTGCCATTGTCGAAAGCCCCGCAAAGTGTATATTATTAACAAAAAAAAAAAACTTACATTCAATTTTGCATACCATTTATTTATTTGTTTATTATTATTGTTTTTTGGAGCAAAAGAAGCCATATAAATCATAAATTTTAATTCACAATGTTTTTGTACACTTCATACAACTTACACCAATCTTGAAAATTACAAAAAACATTCAAAAATTGAAAGGCATAATGCTGATGCCCGGTTGGCAAAATATCGCAACTTGCATACTCTGAGCTATTAATTAACGTGATTGAAAAGCTTCTTTGCCTTCATCTTCGATAGATTCTGGAGATAAGGAACTATAAGTTATATGTAACCACACTAAATTTAATTAGACAAACTTTCACACGTATAATATGAGTAAAAGGAAATAACTCGGGTGATGCTACACTCAAAACACCACCTACGCAAAAATGTACTCACCTAAGGATATAAGAGGCTCTGTTTTCCACATAAGGAAATAATTCAGGTGAAACATGTCACAGTACCCGTTCATCAAAATAGGTATAAAACCTTCATAAGGCACATATATTGGTTATGAGTTAAAACAGGGCATATCGACGGAAATGAACTCACTTATAATAAGCAGTTTGACTAAGTGGTGTTAGCTTAGTGGTTAGAGCACTCATTACCTATGTACGAAGTCATGGGTTCGAGTCACCATGGAGGCAGGAGTGAAACCCTTTAATCCTCTTTATTTTTAAATAAAGAAAAAAAAAACTCACACTACAAAAAAGAATTCAATTGGCTTCACCAATTTGCGTCGGCGTGCAATTGCCGTCGCTAAAGCCTATTTTTTTGCGACATGATCATAACCCTGCATTAAACCACAAGACTACAGGTTCAGAAAAGTCTATACTACCAGAAGTTCTATGGTCATCAAGACCTAAATTGAATATCAATATGTTTATGGAAACCATACTTTTGAAATGCATATTTGACCGAATTATTATGTCTAGTCTGAACAACTTACAGTACCACATAAACGGATTTTTATTAAGAACAATAGCAACGAAAGTGATTTCCTATCCATTTTCTTCTTAATTAGTTTTCTTGTAGACAACCTACTGTGATCGATATTCTCAGATAATGTATGTCTAGGCCAGTTCAGGTTCATATATGTATAGTCTGCACTTGAAAAATTTCATGTGTGTGGAATAGTGTAACACACACACACATGCATGGGGTTCCCGTTCAGTGTATTAATGCAGCAACACATTAATGGCAGACCAATCTCTACTATTACTCTACCACAGCATGAACTGATGCACCCGAACGACAGATTTTCGCCATGTACATATACATATACATTTACAAAAGAATTCTCTAAGGAGGATCCACATTTCACATTGTTGGAACTACCAAGATTTGTATCTCAATGAGCAACCCATACTTCAGTTCTTCATTGAAGGATATCCTTGCAAATATATATACCATTGTAAATTGTTTAGTCATCTAAATTTGATGATATAATTAGACAATTAAAATGCTTCTAATGATCACTGAAATAGTGAAGCTGATAAGCAAATGTCTAAATGGTTTTTGATTCAGTTAATTTCTTGCAGAAATGATTATTATAACGGGACCTGCAAAAATAGGATGGTTCGGACTATTGGACTACATTTCAGGTGTGCGTCAACAAGGAAATTTATGTAGATACAAACACACACACATAAAGCTTCAAGTGCAGAAGATCCAATTACCAGATACAACATAACAAAAACAATTTATTCATGAACTATCATATTGAGATACAAAGACTTTGATCCTGTAGACAACTTACCAAACAACTTCATTTATTTAGTTTTACTGTGGTAGAGAAGAGTACATGATTGTTACTTACCCACATGTTTGTTATTTTTGATATAACATCATCAAAGATTCAAAATGAGGCAAGATAGCAGCCTGGAGTCTTTCGAGCAATGTAGGCAAGCAATTTCTAACCTGTTGACAGAAGAAAACATATCTGAAGCTACAACCAAAATATATTCTAAGGGAAAAGTTCCTAAACTCACTTAAATAATGATTTCTTCTTGCTTTTTCTCGTTTTCCTGCTCTCCAGTTTCACAGCTCTCTGCTTCCTGTCTGTCTGCTATGTCCAGTTTCCAAGGTGAATGCATCCCCTCCACAACCGTCCTCAACTGTGCATCAGTAACGAGAGAACTGGAGAATTGTAAGGGAAAGAAAATATGTACTTTTATATTACCATCGGATCAAGAGAAGAGGAACAGAAAAAAGAATCTTTAAAATAGCAAAACTTCAGTAAATAAAATCCGATGAACCTCTATGCAGTCATTCAGAGCGTTTAACAATCTTACACAAATTTATTTGTCTTTTTCCTGAAACACATCATAGACCAAATCTCAATTACTTCCTCAATACAAACAATATGTTTAGGTTTGACTATAGTTTTGCTAAAAGGAAATTGCCCAACATATATTAATTATTAGAATCAGACTAATGCTGTTCTAATATCGATCACCAATCTCTGGATAGGGGACAAGCTATTTCCTTCAGATTGTCCGTTCTGAACGGCCAACACAGCTGAATGCAACAGTTCTGGCATGGCTGGACAGACAAGGTAATACTCAGCAAGGTTCATTGACTAAATAATGTACAAAAGTGAAATGTAATGTAAAGGTAACCCTAAGTTTGAAAACAAATAATGTACACCCCCCTGACAATCGCCTCTAAAGACTGACACTTCTAAAAGCACAACCAAGAAACAATTAATAATTTTAGGTTCTTCTTTTGGTTCAATAGAGGCGTTTCACAAGATCATCTACCAACACCAATTCAGGGTGTTTTCTATGATAATCAGCTGAAAGTAACCAAAACCTGTAAACTGCAGAGCGATTGAACAGAAAATGCAGAACCTAATTGTATTACATGTATTTTTGTCATTAACTTGCATGCTATACAGAGAATATATATAATTGCATATATAAAAATCTAAGAGCTCACCTATAAATCTTTAGCATCGATCAGGCAGCTTCCCTGCACGAATTGATCCACTGCAAGCTTACTAGAATGGAAGATATTCGTAACAGAAGTTCAAAAACTAACCAAGCATTCATTCTTTATTTAGGGATCAAAATTGTAGCTATATATGATGAAAAATAGCAACCTCATATAGGATGAGTGAGCGAAGCTTGAAAGAGCTAGCCAAAGCGGACAAATCTGTCAGCAAGGAAATTAGCCTCACAGGATACTTAAATGATCAAATCCACCCCTACTACATAAATTCCAATAAAGAGAATGGCAACCACACATTAAAGTTCATCTTCCTTCACAGAGAACCTCAATCTCTTGTTTCCTTTTGGTCTTGCTATTGGTGCATTCATGGCTGCCATTTTCACATTATACCCTGACCTTTGACGATCATTCCACATCCACGGGCTGTTCCAATCAGTAGTATCCTCATTGACAAGATGAGTCCATTTAGCCCTTCCCCTACGCCCGAAATTCTTGACCTGCATCACCTTGGGCAGTCTTGTTTTATCCATCTTATCCTCTCCGGTTGGGGTAGAATAATCTCTTCCTAAAACGCCATCTTCATCATCAGAGTCCGAATGGAAGAAAGCTCCCCTGTGGTGATCTCTCTGCATGAACTTAAGCTTCCTCTTTCGGGGCTGTGGCGCAGGAGATGAGGGAGGATTCTTCCTCTCCCAGTACTCCCTCCTCACTTGATCATTCATCTTCTCTATCTCCTTCAAAATGACTACTTCCCTTGCTGCCCTCTCCTTCTTGAGCCTGGCCCTCTCTCTTGCCTTCCAAGCTGCTTTAGTATCCTCCTCAGGATCATTAATGTCAGTGTCAACATCATCATTTGCCGAATCCTGATTCATCAAACCCTTATGAATCTCTTCGTCTTTCCGAATCTCTTCGAGCACCATTCTCCTTGTCTCCTTCTTCCTCTCCTCCAGCTCCCTTCTCCTCGCTTCGAGGGCCTGCTCTTCGGCCTCCTCAAGTCTCTTACGTTCAACTATCGTGTCTCTTGTGGACTTGGACAAAAATACAGGCTTCACCGTAACTACTTCACCAGCAATCTCATCCTCTTCTTCTTCTGAGTAGTCCTCATCGGATTCGTCTTCCGTGGAGTAGTCATCAGTCTTAAACTCCTCTTGTTGTTGTTCCTGCTCCATCTGACGAAGCAACCTCTCCTTAATCCTTCTTCTTCTTTCCTCCAAAGTCTCTGCGTCCTCTTCTTCTTCCTCCTCCTCCTCTTCTTCAGTTGTGTCAACAATCTCGGCACGGCGGGTGCGCCTCTTTACACTCCTCCTCTCGGCCAAACGACGTTGTCTAGGATCATCATCACGAGTTGGGAAGGATTTGTACAAGATGGTAATCTCTTCTTCGTCGGAGGAGCAGGTATCACGATCGTTTGCCCACTCTGGGGCTTTTCCAGGCCAGTATCTTTTAACTTTTGTCAATTCCCTAGTTTTGCCTCGCATCGCCATAATCTCACGTACGTGTCAGAAACCCTAATTTTGCATACTCAAAAATTCTACGCTGAATTTTAAGCAAAATAGTTGGGCACAGCAATATTTATATATAATGATCTATATTCCACTAGGAAACCTCAGTTAATAGGGAAAGAGACTCCTTTCCTCATCAAGACTTTCTGTTGGTATACGTTTTTTGCATTGGCATTTCTATACAAACTGATATGTTGTTTTAAAGATGCTGTTAAGGGAAATTATCTTTTGGTTTCAATGTTTATTTAGAAAAGGCAGGGCCGCTCACCTGCGGGACATGAATTAAGGGACAAAACGGGACAAAATGCTGGCAGCCGTTTGATTTTAAATGAATTGATCCTACGGATACAACATCAAATCATTTAAAACCCAATTTTCTTTTACTCATTAGTCATTACCCTCAATCTCGTCTCTTTGGCCACTCTTTAATCTTTATCTTTTTATCTTCTTCCTCCCTCATCTTTATCTTCATCCCCTCTCTGCTCACAGCTCACTTGCTCTAAAACTCATTAGAGCCTCATGAAGATTTAAAGCTTCTTATCTAAACCCAGTATTTGAACCGCATAAGAAAATATCATATCAAAATATAGCAGATCTGGTGATTTGAATCTCTTCTCAATCATATGGGCGATGTCCATAGGATCACAATCCAATGAATCTCTTGTTTGGTGGAAATAAGATGAGTACATGTGGAGAAGATGTCAATTAATTCTTTTTATTGTCTTTCAGTGAGGGAAGGATTTAATGATGCTAACCAAAATTTTATTCAAAGGTATTCAACTCTCTCAGATCAAAAGAAAAATCCAATCTCATGTTGTTTGTGTTGTTAGGTTTTGTTCATGAGTTTTTCAGTAAGGTTTTACTCGTGGAAGATTCTCAAGAAACAGGTTTTGCCTTCTTCATTTGCAGAAATTCTCTCCAATTCTGATCAATAACTGCATTTATATGATGGTTTGAGACGAGGGAGGAAGATAAAGATAAAGAGGCTCTGTGGCCAAAGAGACGAGATTGGATTTTAAATGATTTGACGTTGTATCCGTAGGATCAATTCATTTAAAATCGAACGGCTGTCAGCTTTTTGTCTCGTTTTGTCTCTTAATTCATGTCCCGCAGGTGAGCGGCCCTGTTAGAAAAGGTATTCCCGTGGCTTAAGGTGATGCAGTGTAATCATAAGTTTTCTAGGACTTGATATTTTATTTGGTCAATATTCAATCACCAAGATCCTTTCCTATTAGGAGTCTATTAGGGTGGCGTTGCTTCTACACATATATAGAGGATGCAAACTGCACAGGCAGCGGATGAGGAACGCAAGAATAATTGAGAGTCTTGCTTGATATTGTGTCGTGATAAAAATCCTAAACACTTGTTCCTCGGTTAAGTGCTATAGGTCAGTTGCTCATGCGTATGGAGTTACTTGTGATATGAAGAGTTGCAGTGAAGCAAGAAAAGGAAAAATCGAAGAACAATCAAGTGAAGAAGGAGTTCGAGATTGAAGACAAACTACATATTAGTTTTGTCTATTCATTGTAGCCGTGCTAGTGCTATTTGAAGTTGTAAAGAACATATCCTTCATCATAATTCAATTTTTTATATTTTTGGGTTCTCAAGAGTAAGAGCCCCGCAGTGTTTTTAATCTCATATTTGAGATTTTCACTACATAACCAAAAATCTGGAGTTTGGTTCGTTATCTCTGATTTCTACCCAGTAGGGATTGATCTGTATACTGCAATCCCCATTTTCCAGAAAACGTATTCTGTCCTTGTATTTTCATTTGGCATCAGAGCAGGTTCTAAAGCTTTTTAGTTGATCCGTGGTCAAGGATGGAACGTGAATATAACATAGCCTCCAGTAAATTGCCCTCCTTTGTTTGATGGTGAAGATTACTCACAATGGAAGATCATAATGAGGGCTTTTCTCTACTCTCAAGATGAAAACATGTGGAATATAGTTGAGAATGGATGGGAACACCCAACCAAGGAAGAATAATCAAAGAAAGTAGAAGGATCCTCTGCAAGGGTTCTCAAACCTAGGAAGGAACGGACAGAAGAGGAAGTTCATGATAGAACTTGTGACTTTAAGGCAAGGAATTCACTATTCACAGCTTTGTCCAAGAAGGAGAGGATGAGAATTAGCCACTGTGACACAGCCAAACAAGCTTGGGGTCTACTTTAGGTTACTTATGAGGGAAACAAGAAGGTTAGAGGTCAGAAGCTTTAAAGACTCATATTGGAATTTGAGAACATGACCATGGGGGAAGATGAATCAATTAATGATTTTCATGCTCGACTTCTCAATGTGACAAACCAATGCCGTAGCCTTGATGATCCATTTGAGGAGCACCGAATAGTCAAGAAATTTCTCAGGGCTCTTCCTTCAAAATTTCAAGCCAAGCAAATTGCCATAGAGGAGACTCAAGACCTGGACACCTATTCTCTTGACGAACTGATAGGTAATCTCAAAACCTTTGAGATTACCTTCAAGCCCGAGAAAAAGGTAAAAAATATTGCTTTCTATTCTGTTAACAAGAAAGATGATGTTGATGATGATTATGTGGATTTATCGTTGTTGACAAAAGAATTCAAAAATTTTCTGAAAAACAAAAACTCCTTTGGATACTCTTCAAAAAAATTTCCTAACAAAACTAAATGCTTTGAGTGTGGTGGAATTGGACATCTTGCTGCCAATTGTGGCAACAAGAAGTATAATTCACATGATAACAAGGCTTTAAAGAGCACATGGAGTGATAGTGATGAAGAGGTAAATCTTGCTCTTACTTCCTCTTTTAATTCTGAGTTATCTGATGTTTCTGATTTAGAAGATGACACTTTTGATGAAGCAACAAATGAAAAATGCAAGCAATTGTATAATGCCTCAAGAATTGTTCTTAAGAAAAATAATAAATATGAAGAGGAAATTGAATTCTTAAGGGGTGAGAAAGAGAAGATTGAGAAAAGATTTGAAATATCTTTGAAAGAATGGGAAGATGAGCGTACTGACCTTGTTGCTAAGATAAATGTTTTGTAGGGTAAGGTCAAGTCTCAAAATTGGGACAAGGAGCATGATGAGATTACTAACAAAATCAAAGTTTTGCAAGTTGAAATTAAGGCTCAATCTTCCTTAAATGTGTCTCTAACCCTTGAGAATGAGAAATTGCATGAAGAATTATTGAGGGTCAAGGAAATCTTTAACAAATTCTCCATTGGATCTGAAAAAGTCTCTAAGATGATGGGAATTGGCAAAGCTCATGGCAATAAAGAAGGATTAGGATATAATGGTGAATCCTGCAAACCATTGGCTTTTGTAAAAAGTAAGGGTGGTGAGAGTTCTTCAAGTCAGTCACAAAGTTCTAGTGAAAATGGGTATGGTTCCAAGTTGCTTGCAAAATCAGAACCACGTGTGGCTCACCAAACACTTCAGAAAAGCTCCTCAGTAAGTCCTGGCAAACTTTGTCAGCCCAGGTATATTCACAACCCCAAAAACTTCATTCCTACTTGTCATTATTGTGGAAAATTAGGACACATACGTCCTAGGTGCAATATGCTTAGCAAGGTTACTCAAAATCATAGGAAAACGTTGAGAATTAACTCACCTGCCTCGTTGCAAGCTGAGTTGAAAAAGGGTCGGAATCTGATCGCCAGGATTGCAAAGCTGGCTTCAATCCCCGTGGATCTGGAAACAAAACCAAAGCAGAAGCAAATCTAGATTTAAAAAAGGTTCAAATAATCATTTTTCTGCTCATACAAATAATCTTGATAATATGCTTGAGCTTGCTTTCGTTCCTACTGAACATAAATTGGCTAATTCTTTTTCTAAGCCGTTAGATTGAACTCAATTTGAATCACTTAGAAGCACCGTTGGTGGATGCTCTAAGTATTGATACTCTCACTTCATTTGATCCATTTTGCATGCATTCATGTTGTATGTCTTCATGATAGTATAGGTGCATTTTCTTTACGTTTCTGCATTGTTAGGTTCAGTTTCTGGAAATTTTTATCCCCGAGTGTCTGGCAGATTATTTTGAACTTAGATTGACAAGGGCCGTACTCTTTTCCTTAAATATGTGTGCAATGAGGTGTCTAGCGTGGTGTATGTCTTCATGATAGTATAGATGCATTTTTTTTATGTTTCTGCATTGTTAGGTTCAGTTTCTGGAAATTCAGGATTGAAAAATAGTGGTTTGTATCCCCGAGTGTCTGACATATTATTTTGAACTTAGATTGACAAGGGCCATACTCTTTTCCTTAAATCTACGTGCAATGAGGTGCCTAGCATGTTTTGAATTTGCTCTTGCATCACTCTGTAATTGTGAGCTTGAACAACATATTCTCTATCACTTTGAATCCTCACATGCACACATACTCTAAGTGGTGGTAAGTCATATTTGTTGGTTGACCTGTTCTCAATTCTCATGTTTGAAATTATTCCTTATTTTTGCTGCTCCTTTTAAAAATAAAATAAAAAGGAAAAAAAATCAAAGAAAAGGAGAATGATTTATGGAGCATGGCCAGGCTATTCCCAAACTAAACAGGCCTCGCACTACTAGAAAAAGGGCCTATGGGTACACATAAAATAGGGACAAATGAAAGATGTGTGCCTTTAAGTGAGGAATAGGCACATAAGAAGATATGTGTGCCTTTTGTTAGAAAAGGGACACATGAAGTGTTCCCATTTGATAAAAATACCACATACACATTGCAAATATGTAATTTTAATCTCCACATTCTCTCTCCTCTGTGAAAAGGGACAGAAGAAGTGTCCCTATATGATAAAAATACCACATATGCATCGAAATACCCATTTTATCTCAGTCTCTCTCCCCTTCCACTGTGTATTAATCAAAAGACAGAGAAAAGGAAGCGTATATTGTGCCGTCTGCGTTGCGACCCGACCTCTCTCCACTTCTTCTCAACCTTTGGCGCCGACACAGACATCTCTTCCCTCAATTTCTCTCTCATTCTTACCCAGATCTATTTCTCTCTCATTCTTCTCCCTCCACCCAAATTGTTCTTCTTAATCAATAATCAATGCTTTACTCATCGCAACCAGCAAAATGTGTCCTTGTTTTTAGTATTCTATCAAGTTCCCAGGTTATCTGAGTCTCCGGAATCGATCCCATTCCAAACTACCATGAAACCAATTTGTTCCTGGGTATGCAAAGAGCACCAAGCCTCACTTCCCTGGCCTCTTCTTCTATGCCTTCAAAGGTGTTTTTCATTCCTCAATGATACTGTCAGTTTGAAACTAGAAAAATTAATTCTCATGTTTAATGGGTTTATTGGGTTTCAGTTATTGATGAAAATTACTAATTAAATTTGAGAGTTTGGGACATTTCAGAGCAAAATTTTGATTCAGTTCTTCTAAATTTTGATATCTCTTATTTGTGCCCACCAACTCTATATTTAATTTTATCAATGTTTCTTTGACTTTGTGCACTGAATGTAAGAGCTCCCTTGTTCATTTATAATTGGACTTGTAATCTGAGTGGAATACTTATTTTAGCTCGAAATTTGGGTTCTATTATCAATTGTCAATTCATACGTTGTTCCCTCTGAAGTTTGAAAATTGTTTTGGAAGGATATTTGTGTATTTCAATACTATTGTGAATTTGAAATGTGAGTTCAGTACAATGAAATTTGAATGTTGAATAAAGCTATGGTAATGTGATTTTTTAGATTATTAGGTTGTCAACAAGTTTCTCCGTCCGAAGTTTGAAAGGCATTTCAGTTGTTGAGCTGGTTTCTTTTCTCATTCATGTGTTCTGATTTGATTAGATTCAATTATTCATATTCAGTAATGCTTTTAATTGTTATCTTGAAATTTCTTCCACTTATGCCACTGTGGAAATTGTTTGAAAGTTCTGCTTTTCTGTAAGTTGTAGATTTGTGGGTTGATTGGCAACTTTCTCTATAGTTGATTCAAGGTCTCAGGCTTCTCAAGAGTGGATGTCCCTTGGACTACAAATTAGAGCTATGACAGTGAGGGTGTTGCACAATCATTCTTACTGAAAACCATTGCAGCTGAAAGGTGCCCTTTTTCTTGTGTTGCCTCATTTTCAGTATTATGGATAAAGAATGGGTATTTTTGCACCGGCGTAGTTCCCGTTTCGTGTTCTTGATTGCAGGATAGTTTTGGAAGACTGCATGAAAGAGGGAAGGAAGTCCCCAAGGCAACAAAACTTCTGACGAAACTTTTTCCTAATAAAGTAACCATTCATATGCCACAGGTTTGTATAGTGGATTCTCTATGGACATAATTTTCTTTTTCCTTCCATTCACTGGTTATTTTCTTAATATGTTATTAAAGTTCATTAACCATTGCAGGATGAGGGACTTCTTGTCCCATGGAAACAGCAATTGGATCGTGATGCCGAAACCCTCAAAATGAAGGGAAATTTGAACCACTTGCGCACTGTGAGTTTCTTTCGGTTTGACAACACTTTTTCCTGAATCATATATGTGGGGATTGTGTAATGTGAAGTAGTTCGGTTTTTTGGGGAGTTGGCTCGAATAATTCTTCTGCTAATATTTGAAACCTAGTCTTGTGTGCATTCTGGGGCATTACTGCTGTGTATGGTCTGGAAGGTGTTTGGGCTAGAATAACTAATGGTAACCCTATGGGCCCCTCGATTTGCTTCATCCCAAAACTACCTTACATATTACTTGCACGCTATACAAATCAAGTGTCAAACACTTTTTTTTTTTTTTTTTTTTAAATTAGTGTTATCTCATGTGTTGCAGGTTCAGAGAAGGTAGTAGGATGGGCATTAAGCCATCATTTAATGGAGAATCCTGAAGCTGATCCAGAAACTAGAGTTGTTTTATCTGCTGAGACATATAATGCAGTTCGAGGGTATGGACTAGAAGTAGAGTGGGTTGATGTTCCTGGAATACAAACTGCAAAGCCAGCAGTTTCTTGCGATGTAGCATCACTTCAGTTTGAACTTGAAGCCTCACTTGCTGAGAACACGAGGTTGACAAAGGAAGCAACCAAAAAGGATGAGCAATTGCAAGCTGTCCAAACTCAATTGAATAACATTGAAACTCATATTGGCAATCCCTTGCACAGTATAATAAGTGCTGGACCTGATACCATTAAGAAGCTAATAGCAGCACTTTCTGATATCGCAGAGAAGCAACCTCAATCGATCCAAGAAATGCAATCAACTCCAATGGAAGGGTATGTGACTTTACTTAGACACTAGGATGGAAACTATAGGAAGTTTGTTTTGAAGCATATTGCTGGTATCTATGATTCATCTCAAAATTAGCATATTTTGGGTCATTTTATTGACATATTGGAGATGAACTATATATATTTTGGGTAATGGCTTCTGCCATATTAGATATAGCAATACTAGCTTGGGTTAGAGCGGAGATGAACTAATCATGTAATTATTATGGTTTGGGAGAACAATGACCACTTTTGTATATTGCTCTTGGATGCCCAATTGAAATAATAGGTATTCGGATTTATGTAAAAGGTGGTATACAATGACCCACTAGAATATGTTTTTGTATTCATGAACAATACAAGTATATATCATTCAATATGTATTTGGATGAAGTTAGAATACATGGGGTTTATATGGGGACACTTGAACTTGAGATATGTGTGCCATTTAGCAATAGGAACACTAGCAATAGGCACACATATGATATATGTCTCTATAGCTCAATGGGGACACATATTTGTCCCTATAGGTATCAAAAGGCACACATATTATTAGTCCCCTTAGGCCCTTTTTCTAGTAGTGTCGGTCGTGACGAACGATATGAGGATTGGGAAGAAACGGGAATGGTTTGGTTACCCCGGTGGATTGTGAAACTATTGACTCGAGTAGATGTGCTATTTGGGATATCCTTGTTACATCTAGTACCACTACACCAAATATAGGCTTTAGAGACAAATGCCAGAGACGAATTAATAAAATTGTCTCTACTGTTTTTATTAGAGACAAATTTTTATTGTGTGTCTCTAATATTAATAGAGACAAATAGAAATTTGTTTCTAATAGTAATAGAGACAGAATGGATCCTCTCTGATTGATTTGGCGCCAAATTAAAATTTTTGGAGCTAAAATTTTTGTAGCCTAAAATATATTTAGCGCTAGTTTATCAAATTTATACTAATAGAGACGAATAAGTCTCTCACTATATATTTTTAATAAATAAAAGAGAATAAAATAAATAATACACCTATTTTTTCTCACTTCACCTCCTCAATCACTCCTTTTCTGCTTCACGTCCTATTTGATAAACTCCAAAAACTGCTAAACTCTTCACCTCTGGCATCATTCTTGCGATTGGAGCTGAAGGAGGCAAATTAGACAAACTCAATTTAGACGAACTCAACCACTATAAACGAATACAGGGTATGTCTATTCATCTTAGACTTGTTATATATTACTATGAGTGAATCTATGCTTTTTTATTGCTTTATCGAATGAATTTTGATTGAGTTATTGGGTTATCGTGTTTTTGCTTTTTCATTGAATCGTAAATTTTACAATGACCTAGACTTTTATGCTTGAATTTTGATTCTTAGACTTGAATTATGTTTGAACTATTGTCTTTTTAGGGTTTAGGACGTACTTCAAACAAAAGGTTTCATGCCTTTGTCCAGTTTGTGAGCTTTGGCTGTTTGTATGTGGTGTGTTTAATATATACATTTTATCTTTGTCTTCTTGTATGTAAATATATATTTATGGTTGATTGAGTTTACATGGAGATTACCCTTGTGGCTGTCACCGAACCAAGTTAGTCTCTTCCTCTCTCTCCGATACTTATCTTTCATACCCGGCAACTTCTTCCGACTCCAAATTTGATGCCCTGCTCTGTTCCCAACGTTTTCTCTAGCAAAGATTGCGCCTTTCACCTTCCCCTAAAAATTCAATCTTAGGGTTAAGATTTCCATTCCCAATTTCTCCCAAACCAAAATCCAACCACAATCTCCGTGAACCATCACCAAGGGGAAGAACGACTTCCTCATGCCCAAAGCCATGGGACTTCAGAAGCTCCGGTGGGACTGCCATACGTGCGAGAAGCAATGCCGCGACGAGAACAGCTTCAAATTTCACTGCTTGAGCGAGAGCCACCAGCGCCATCGAGGGTGAGAATCCCAATAGCATTCAAATGTTCAAATTAATTCATCAATGTTGATAGTGGTCAGATAACAAACTAGAGTTTACAATGCAATTTTCATTACATGAAGATTCTAGTTCTCTAAGATGATGTCAATTGCTCTTAGTCTACTATTGACTGTTTGTTTTACTTAATCTTCAATTCTCAGTCTTCTGTCATTTTCTATATAGTCTATACTCAATTACCTGATGGCTTTCCTGCTTTTGTTCTTCTCAAATAACAAAAATGAATAGTTACTGCTATGCCTTACTGTTATTTGCTCTATCTTAGTAAATTAAACCATGAGCAATCTTTTGACTTTTGAGACAGTAAAACAGTATTAACATGCATTTATGGAACTGGTGTTCGTCAAATATTGGATCACATAATCATGGAAATTTGACTGAATTCAAGGAGATAGTGATGTGATAACTACAACAATGTCAATTGAGGCATCTAAAGTTCTTATTGTATTGGGAAATGTATGGTGTTGTATAAGATTTTAATCTACCTGATACATGAATTGCTCTTAATCTACCTTTTTGAGACTAATTGACTATATATGATACAGATTGAATCCTACATCTATGCATTTGACACTGGTCTGTTAACCCTCTGGTCATGTTTATAGCAGTTTTTTATCTATAGTTGTTGTCTTAGTTGTGGTTGCTGTATTAGTTTTATATTGTTAACTGATATGCATCCAGCATATAGTCATTTTGTTTCATGATACAGCTTTTACCATTACTCTACAGTTCTATTGTAGTTGGTATAAAAAAATTTGTTTCCACATATTAGAAGGAGTTTTGTTTCCACATCCAATTCCATGTTCACTGCATACTCTTCTTCAGTAAGTTGTCTAATTTGTGCCTTTGATTATGCTTTTGTGCCAAAGACTCTTGAAGTTATTTCCTGCTTGATATCACCAACAAATGCATTGCCATTTGCTTAGTTCCCTTCCCTGCAGAGATGCTTTTATTTTTGCAGTTTCTCACTTTGCTTAGGATGAGTTCATCCAATGTTAATTGTTAAAGAGTGAATAGATTCCTTCTCTGGTGATTCAGAATCAAAAGGATGAATTGAGTGTGCTTCCTTATCGTGTTGATCTATATCAGATTCTATTTGCAATTCATGACTAGAAACTTCTGTTTTACTTCCACCATATGTGCAGCAGTTTTAAGTTGACTTGGCATTTGTTTTCCAAAACAAATGAAGGTTGACTTGGCATTTACAGTTCTATACTATTGACTGTGACAATGGTGCCCAATTTTGTACTTCCCTTTGACCAATCTTTATTAGAGAAATCTAAATAGATAACATGTGATTTTTAAGGTCGTATGATCCTATTTTTCAATTTGTTATATTTCAAGGGCTGAGCTTTCCTACAATGTGCACACTTGTGCATAAGACCACAGTTCATCTTTTCATTCAGGAGGTTTACTATTAGTATGACCATGTCTTTCTCATGCTTAATTGGGATACAAGCTTCCCTTGTTAGTTATTGGTTACATTCTGTATTATGTGCACTTATATATACATATATTGCATATTTTTGTTTTATTTTTTGGGATGGTTACTGAAGACACACACTGTGTCCTCTTTTATATATATATATATATATATATATATATATGGATGAATGTTACTTGTTGGATTGATATATACATATATTATACAGTTATACACACATAATAAATGTATATATATGTCAAATTCAAGGTTCTGGTTCGTTTATTCTTTATTCTTTTGTAATAGTTTTGACTTAGTGCTCCATTTGAGTCTTTGGCTTAACATTTGCAAGTGATAATATCATGTGTAGAGTGGCGCGAAATGGTGTGTGGGAATAAAGATGTCAACACAGCTGAATGGCGCGAAATGGTGAAATATTGGGATACTGAAAAGACAACAGTAAGTCCTTCTCTCTGCAAGTTTTTTCTGTTTTGTTGTGTAAATTTATTATGATGTTATTTGCTTTTCTAAATAATAGGTAATTGCTGAGAAAAATTATGCAAATCGAAAAGAACAAAAATACAATCACACCTCTGGCACCAAGACTTATGCACGCAGTCGAGCAGAATATGTAAGTAAATAATATTGTTGCTCTAGAAAATCTAAAGCTTAATTTAATAGATTAAATGTTGATAGCAGATGCAGTGAACAGTTGCATGATAAAATGACCAATTTTGCATCAAATAATAAGGCTGCAGCATGGTTCCATGTTACTGTGCATTTGTAAAAAATCAATTATCATCAATTTTTCTCTAAGGAGGGTAGGTAAATTTGAGAAAGATAGCATTTGGATAAGGAGGGTAGGCCTAGAGTGTGCACGGCAGCATAAAGATTATGTAAATTAGTCTTTCACCTCAACTAATAAATGTGCTAAGTAAGCCTAGAGTGCTCAAATTCACCAAGAACCAGAAACCTCTAGATTGCAATATATTTTAATACATCAAATGCCTTTTGGTCTAAGTTCCTTGTGTCTATCTTCTATAAAATGTGGTTTTAATTGTATTC